>PVJO010007452.1:0-36452 GCA_004026905.1 Hystrix cristata | reverse complement strand
CCAATGGAATAGATTGGAAGATGCAGAAACAACTCCAAATGCACTCAAATACCTCATCTTCAACAAAGGAGCCAAACATCCTCACTGGAAGAAAGATAGCCTCTTTAACAAATGGTGCTGGACAAATTGGCTTGCCACATGCCGAAAACTAAAACTAGATGCATGCCCCTCACCATGCACTAAACTGAGATCGAAGTGGGTCAAAGATCTAAACATTAAAACAGAAACACTAAATTTACTGGAGAATAGAATAGGAAGAACCCTCGAAGACATAGGGGTTGGGAAAAAATTTATGGACAGAACCCAGACCGCACAGGAAACAATACAAAGAATCAGTGCTTGGGACCACATGCTATTAAAAAGATTTTGCACAACAAAAGAAATCACCAATAGAGCAGGACAAAAAACCACAGAATCGGAAAAAATTTTTACTAGCTATCCATCAGATGAAGGTCTAACACATCTAGAATATATAAAGAACTCAAAAAAATTAAACCTCCCAAATTTAAAGACCCAATCCAAAAATGGGCAACTGAAATGAATAAATATTTCTCAAATGAAGAAATAAAAATGGCAAATAAATATATGAAAAAGTGTTCAACATCACTAGTCATTCACGAGATGCAAATCAAAACAACATTGAGATTGCTCTCTTTAGAAAAGGCTGCTTCCAAAGTTGGCCACTGGCTAGTGTCAGAGAGCTGTGCTGGTAAACAGTTCTCTACGCTGGGAGAGATGATTCAGGTGGTTTGCTGTACCTGAACTGTTTCAACTACAAAGTTCATGACAAGCTCACTCTCTTGCTGCCATGTAGAATTTTGGTGCTATGCCAGGCGAGTGTGCCTGTGTGACTGACCTTCGGTAAAATTCCCAGACTCCTAGGCTAATATGAGCTTCCCAGGAAGACACCTTACACGGGTTAACACAACCAGTTACCAGAGGAATTAAGCGCATCCTGTGTGAACCACTGGGAGAGAGCTCCTGGAAGTCTGGGCCAGGTTTTCTTCTAACGTTGCTTTGTTTCTTTTTGTAATAAATCTCAATTGTGATTACGCCTGTATGTTAACTCTTTTAGCAAATCTCTGGCCCTGGGAATAACCTCAGGAACCCCAAACACAATGCAAATTCAGCTGATTCTGGAACATTCTTATATGATTTTTACTAAACATGTAAGTCAATTACTGAGAGAAAAAGTACAGGAATATTCAAGAATCACTATGACCAGTTAGCACAGCCTAGCCACAAATCAGCATACTTTCAGGAAGCTGAGGTAATGTTAGTTAATTCAATAAAGAAATAAAACTTCCCTTAAAACACAGCCTACGTTTAACAGATATGTATGTCCCTCACAGAATATAACCGTGCACCCCACTTGACATAAACTTTCAGGGAATATTTATTGAAGGATTATTTAACCATTTAAACACCTGAATGAAGAAGGTAAAAGATTCACTAAGGTAGTTTTAATGAAAGAAAATATAAATGACACAACTAAATTCACATTTGATCTATATTTTTAAATATTTTTTAAAAAGAGAAAAACATGCTATATTTCTAGTTCTTCATTTCAGTTTAACATGAAAACATGAGTTCTTTCTGCATCTCAATATATATGAAAATATTTACTGTGTTTTTATTACAGTGATTTTGATTGCCTTTTTCAGGTTTTTATTCTGGCTCACTAAAGCCCTCTGAGGCAGAGAAAGTCCACAGTGGTGCTGTGACTCCAGAACAAATGTGACCTTTCCCAAACCTGTCACTGTTCTTAACTCGTCAACAGATTGACTTCCGTGTTATATTGACATGAAAGTTGAAATCTGAAAGCAAAATACCCCAGGAAGCTATGATCCTCCCACATGCGTTTGAAGTCCTTTGCCATTTAGACAAGTAAATGACCACATTTAGAAACTATTATTGTGGTTTACTATAATAGGAACAATTGTTAAAATGCTGATTTACCATAATCTAAATAAAATTGCTTCACTTTACTGCTAACATATTTTCCCACAGCTTTTGGTTACCTAGAGGGAGATAGCTTTTCTAAAAATATACCTAGTATGGTCTCTGATGTGCATGTGGTAAAAATAATTTCATTGTCATTTTTTCCCTAAGTTAGAATCCTTTGACTATCTGGACATCTGGTACCCACCAAGCTTATGTGATCATAATTCTATCTGAAGCGCCTAAATTACTGGGCAACTTCAACTTGTACTGGGCTGACACAGTCACCTTGTGAATTACAATATTATAAAGTGCAATTTTCTACTTATTCTGATCCAGAATATGATGCTTTCATCGTATATAAAGAGCCACATAATATTACCTTGCTAAAGACATTTAGAACACGTATTGACAAGGAAAAGTAATTATAAAATATTATAGATTCAATTTTAACTTGACTACAGCCATATCTTCCTTTAGGATTTCTCTCCTTGAAATTAACATAAATGTCACAAAAATATTAGCATGATGAAGTAATTTAAAATTTTTGTACTTTAAAGGGAATATTTCTTATAATTTTAAGAAACAATGAAAATAGATCTCACATGAGTAATTTTCACTCAGATAATAAAATTTGGGACAATTATATAACCTCACATCATAGCCTATAGTTTTTTTTTTTTTTTGAGCTGGGGATCGAACTCAGGGCCTTGTGCTTCCTAGACAAGCACTCTAACCACTGAGCTAAATCCCCAGCCTGTACCCTATAGAAATGTAAAATTTTTATATTTATATGCATCAGTTAAATATAAATTTTATATTTTAAAAATTACAGATTACTTGTAGTTTAAAATCTTTTGCTCATATCTAAAATCTTTCATGCACTATTTCAGACCCTGGTAAAATAATTGATGAGTAAAGGGTCTAAATATCTCTTGAATAAAGAAACATCAAACAGTAATGAATGAACGTGTCAACTGATGACAGATTCTTGGAGGGAATTGATCCTGGCCTCTCTGAAATGGTAACATTTACTAGAAGATAAAGAAGAGGCACCTACACAATGGAGTTTGATGCCTTCTGTGTGTTGGTAACACAAATGATAGAGATATTCAATAACAGAACGTTCTATCATAGAATGATTTTTTTGATATGTAATTTATCACTCATTTCTCAATCTAAAGTTCTCAAATGAGTTTCTATTGCAAAACTGCTTGCATTTAATTGTTTTTCATATTTACTAAGCTCCAATAATAGTTCTGAAAATGTTTGTAGAGCATTTGTATATATTTAAGTTATTCTCCTTTTCTTTTAAATGTCCCTTTCTAAATCCCTGTAAGGCTGTTAATCACTGTACAGTACTCACTTTTAAAATATGAAAGTTGGAGATGAGAGAATTACATGACTCCTACAGAGGTTCAAATGAAATAAAAATTTATGTAAAAGCTATTGTGCAATGTGATGTAAAGGCATTATCCACACTCTTAATTATCAATTCTAGAATGAAACAGCAGATTATAAGTTTTTAATCTTGAGTTTATAATTTTAAACATTTTGGATGTTAACTATTTGGAAAAAAATCAAGAGTGAGTCAAACATGTGAAGGCAGTCAGAAGTTTTCCCATCAAAGAAATAAAATGTCAGTAGACTTTCTTTAAAAGACACAGTAAACTCAATGCTCATACACACACACACACACACACACACACACACACACACACACACAAAGTGAGCCATGCTTCACACTGAATTTCAGCACCAAGGGGCTAAACACAGTACCCACCTCCTATGTATTTTATTTCATTGATTTCTTCACATGTCTAGTACTTAGTCCTGATGTTTGCTTCCAGAATTAGTGTTTTACTGTCCTTACATACATTATACAGGCACTTTTTCTACCAAAATAATTCCTTAGTAAAGAGAGTGATGTGATTTGTTCTGTACTTTGGGGTGATATTGAATCAATATTTCCCTTTTGATATAAACTAGGATTAACACCGTCGACCTTACCATCTGACTAGGAAGTCTGGAGAATACACATGAGCAGAATATTATGAAAAAGGAGTGTCATAAATCATTTGTGAAGAATCGTCCCGCACAAGTGGGGGAAAATTGAAATTTGAGGCAAACATATTTTAAATCTTATATTATACATGAAAATAAAATTTTGCCTAGTATGTAATGATTTTGTTTTGATGTTAGTAAAACTGGATTCTTAGGATAATTTGCAGGCTCTACACCCTGGAACCATCAGAGGCGTCCCTTTCATTCATCATCTCTGCATGGATTTTTCTTCTCACGAGGGCTTAATTTTCTCTTGCTGCAAAGAGCCATCTTCTGCCAGTTAAGGGACTGACATCCACAACTGCTTGACTCAATTTTCACATAGTAGCAAAGAGCTGAAGAAGCTTCTCCTTTATCTGACAACAACTGTAAAATTCCTAGGAAAGGGATCTGACTAGCTTCCCTCGGGTTGGCAGGCTCCTCAACTCAAGAAGCCAGTGCTGTGAGAAATCTGTCAGGTTCCTTCTAGACCACAACTTTGTCCAAAAGAAGGAAAGGTGGCGGAAGTCAAAACAATGTGATTACTACAAAAATACACAAAAAGGCCAATACAATTACTTCCCATAATGTCCTTCATTTCCATCCATGTTGATACAAATGACAGGATTTCATCTCTTTTTATTGTTGAAAATACTACATTGTGTGCATGTGTGTACGTGTGCATGTGTGCACGTGTGTGTATGTATACACTTTTAAAAAATTCTATTCATCAACCAATAGACATTTCAGTTAATTCCATGTCTTGAAACAGCATACAGAAAGACAAATACCACATCTTCTCATTCACGTGTGGAAACTAGCGAAGTTGATCTCAGAAATAGAATAGTGGTCACTAGAGGCCACGAAGGGATGTGGGGAAGGATAGAGGGTAGATACTTGGGACCAAAATACAGTGAGAGCAGGAACAAGTTCTAATATTTTGCATAGTATAATAGGGTAACTATAGTCTACAACCATTTAATTGTACACTTCTAAATAATTAGAGGAAAGGAATTTGAGTATTCTTAACATATAGAAACGATAATACTTAAAGAGATATAGCTGATAATTACTCTGATTTTATCATTACAATTTCTAAATATACGTTGGAGCCTAATATTATGCCGATAAGTAGAAATATTACGTCACTTTAAGAACAGAATTTTTAAAAAATGATCATTACAAACAAATGCCTAGGTTCATTTGAAGTAGCTATTAGCAGTAAAAATTCAAAACTGCCTATAAAGAAAATTAAAATGTAAGTATAAATGCTTATTTATCACCACGTGAGTAAAGGCAAGCTATTTCTATCCTTGAGTCTCTTTTTTCAGATGAAAATTGAGATACTTAATTTTCTTCCAAAAGATTGTTCGGAGATTAAAATAGAAAGTCTCTGAAACATTTTTAAATATACAGGATTTCCAACCTCTGTTAGTCACTATTTTTTATTCAGTGTATAAGCTACCACATATGCAAAAGATAATGTATAATACGTGTCTTCCTGTCTGGTTATTTCAGTTACCATAACCTAAAGTTCTACCCACTTTGCTGTAAGTTACAGAATTTTGTTCTTCTTTATGGCTATCTAATATTCCTCTGTATGTGCGTGTTTGTGTGTGTGTGTCACGTTTTCTGTATCTTCTGATCTGTTAACGACCAGGGTGAATCCATTCATATCTTAGCTATTGTGAATAGTGTGGATGAATAAGAAAAGTTGGTTTTATAAGAGCACACAGTATATATGTGTGGAATTATCACACTGAACTTTTCTTTAATATGTATACACATCTTAATCCAAAATAAAATAAAATTATAAAATGTAGAATAATTAAATGCTCACAATTAGTATTCTCTTTGAAAGAATTCTGCTAAATATCCATTACAAATATAATTTTCAAAATAATATGCCTTCGGATTTACTTTGTTCATAATAATGACAGAAATTATTTTGTCATTCTGCATCATGTCGGGCTACACACGTGTATTAATTATATCAGGATTTAACAGCATACTTGAATACATATGTGTGCCCAAAGGGATAACTTCACAGTAAAAACTAAACAACAATACAATGATTATTAACTTTTCCTACCAATATATTTCTTACACAAAAGTTTCTATTTAGAAGAGTGTGTTTAGAAGTAATCCAGTTTTACAGTTTCTCTCTAGAGACGTTATCTAGGAGCAATGACTGTACTTGAAATAATTATTCTTTGGCTGTCCTCTATTTTCTACATTTGTTGCTTTCAGTGAAAAGTAAAGAACCTTCGCCTGCAAGTCAATGAATCAAGCAAAACTTCTCACATTTCAATACAGTATTGCTGAAAGATGATCTCTTTACATCTCGAATCCTGTACATGAGTAAAAAGTTGTGAAGTGATCCAATATTTACAAATCTAGGTCAATATTTCTGACTTTCTAATGGATAAAGCACTTCCTCAACTTCCATAACTTTTACATGTGGCAAATTTAAAAAAATGTTCCTGAAATTTAACCAGAGAGACAATTCAGTATTTGTTAAGTTCATAATGACCAGTCATACACCAATTACCTTAATAACTGTTGTCCCTGGACACACAATCACAAGGATTGATACGGAGATTCATGAAAACAACAAACTCTGTTCATTATTTGCTCCTTTATATGCCAAGACGGGACCCCTGGTCCTCTCTAATTCACTCCTTGTGGAACTATGTGGAATCCCTAAGAGGGGGTGTTAAGTGGTCTCTCTACAGCACATCTCTGTTTCACTATAAATCCTTCTGGTGGAGTTGTACCCCAGCACTATTACCTGTTCTGAGGCCACTATTTCATCTGCCTCCCCTCAAACCCAGTAGCCACCAGAGCCAGCTCTACTAAGTACCAATTAGCCCTAGGCACAGCTCCAGCCCCAGGGGATGCTATCAAACCTATCAGACACAGCCAGCTTGTGACAAACAAACAATAGTAAACAGTGTCTGTTTGTGATATGCTGTATAAGAGAAACTCCAAAGAAATATTTAGTTACAGGTATTGCTAATTTAGCACTCAAACAATATTTTCGGTATTGTGCTAAATCTTCACACTTACTGGTCACCATTGTATTATAAAAAGAATACCATTATTATCTCCTTTTATAGATTTAACAGTTCAAAAACTAAGGCTAAAAACACTGAATAAATGCTCAAGATTACTCCATAAAAGGCTGGCTGATTTTTACATCTGTATTTAACTCTAAAGGCCCAAGTTCTGAAACATCCATCCAAATAGCCAGAAGATTTCCACCTAAAGCTACTTGAAAAACAACATCATCTCTGGATCCAAAGACATCAGATAGCACATACAAAGGACAGTGATATTTCAGGAGCAGGATGCGAATGAGTTAAGGCTAAGGATTCTACCTTCTTACTATTTTCAGAGACTTTCCAGGCCATGACATAAGAAGAAAAATCCAGATGGAGCTCATTAACCTCCCTGAACTGAGGAAGCAGAGCCAGGAAGACCAAAATGGCAAGAGTCCACAAGACAGAACTGGCGAGGAAAAAGCTACACAGGATAAGAATCTCAAAGATCTGGAGCAAACCCCCGATAGAGTTCAAACGAGTGCTGAGCCATACATGTGTATGAGGAAATTACCCAAATCCAGGAAAGAGCTACCCAGAAGGACTAGAGGAAACATTAGTCAAAGCACACACAGGAACAAGGACAGCACCTGTTCCTCAGCCAGAATGAAAATCTTCCCACAGGACACTAAGTAGAGCACTCGGAGAGATCTTTTCTCAGTAGCAGTGAAAAAATAATTAGTCACAAAATAAACACTACTGTGGTCCTACCTAATAAATCTCAGAAGCAAGACCTAACAGGATCAAATAATTTTCCAGGTAACTCAGCTATGTCCCAAAACAAAACTGAAAGATATGCTTAGAAACATAGAGCTATAAAACGGTGAAATTTACAATTTCCCTCCCTAAACAATGCATTGAAAACCATCAGAAACGCTATACTGATGAATAAATATTTTCTTATATAAACATATTAAAAAAAACTGTTTTTGCTTCTAGGAAGATGGAGAAGTGCTTTTATCCACTCCTTCTGCTAAGCACAACCAAAAAGTGTCAACATTACAAATAAAACAAATATAAGAATTTTGAAAGGTAAGAAAGGAAAAACAGACTGGCTAGGGAAATAGCGATCCAAGGAATGACCTGGCGGTGAGTTCCTAGGTTTTCTTTTTGCCTCATATATCATGAAGTTGGAACTTCAGAAGCCAATAACCCATGAAAAGAACTTGTATGCAGAAAGTTGTTTTAAAAAATAAAGTAGATTTATGCTTCTGGATGGTTCGTAATATCAAGAACTGGATTTACCCTTCCGTTTAAAATAACATTAAAAAAAAAAAACAGGTCAAAGGTAGGAAACCATGATTTTTAAAGACACTGCACACCAAATAACAAAAATACCGACTTACACAAACACACGCAGAGCTCCCACAAAAGGGAACCTCTGTAGGACCACAAAAGAGACAGACTAGAAGGACAGAAAATGTTTAGACAATAATAGTTCTATTCAAACACTACAGGGGAAGAAAACAAAGTATAATCTTCAGAAAGAACATAAGGAAGCATCCCAACCCCCGATCACTGTCAAGGGCACATCTACAAGGCCCAAGAGGATTCTAGAAATTTCATCTCTTGTAACTTCTAGTAGCAAGTCTCCCCAGAAAGTATTGTCAGTCACTAAGACCAAGATGATAGTAACAAAAATCCTATTCCTCCCAGCCAGGGTGTTGCTAGTAGAGCCCCGGGGAGCCAGAGTTCCCACTTGCACTCAACTATAATGAGACACCATCCTCTCAGGTGCCATCAAGAGCTAATTAGGGAGACTTCATTTCCAGCTAGACTTTGTAGTGATGAGGCAATGTTCCCCACTTCCCAACTAAGGGAGAGTCTTGGTGTTAATACTGGTCAAGTAGATCATAGCTAAGAATATTACCCAGGATAAAGACAGTCAACTTATGCTAATAAAATAATCAATTCATCAAAAGAACATCATACTGTCTTGTTCTGTTTTCTGTTGCTATAACAGAATACCATACAATGGGAAATAGAGTTTCAAAAAATTTTACTTCTCACACTTCTAGAGGCTAGAAGTCCAATATCAAGGCATTGGTGTCTGATAAGGGCCTGTTTTGATGCATCATAACAGGCAGGATGGCACTGTGTGGTCAGGGCACAAGTAGGGCAAGCAATGGGAGCAAGAGAAAACTGGGGAGTTAGAATTTATATTTATAAGAACCCACTTTCTTGATAATTAATCTAGACTCATGATAAAAGGCCTTAATTAATTCTGAGGGTAAAACACTCTTTACCCAAACATGTCTCAAAGATCCACCTACAAATACCATTACTTTAATAGTTATATTTTAACATGAATTTAGGAAATTAGACCTACGAAATACAGTACTCAATGTTTATGATTCAGGATCAGAACTTTGAGACATATGTCAAAACCTAAAAAAGATAAATAACCAAATGCAGAACAATTGGAGAGTTCAATATATCACAATAAATGATAGGCGTAAACAAAAAAATCTATAAAAACATGATTTGAATAGCAGTATCATCCAACTTGAGCTCATGGATGTTGACAGAATTCTCCACCAGTAAACAACAGTACACATCTTCTATTCAATTACACAAAGACTGTTTAACGAGCTAGCCCACACTCTGAGCCATAAAATGTCTCAAAAATTTAAATAAATTTGTCCACGCAAAATTTGTTGTCTGATTACATGGAATTAAGTTTGAAATCAATAACAGAGAGACATCTTGAGAAACCCCAAGTATTTGGAAACTAAATGACACATTTCTAAGCAACCCAGGGTCTTGGAATAAAACAGAAAGGAAATTAGCAAGTATTGTGAACTGAACAAAAATGAAAACACAACATAACAAAATTTGTAGGATGTTAAGAAAGTACTACTTTGTGGGAAATTTCTAATATTAAGCATCTTGGTCAGAAAAGAAGTTTCAAATTAATTACCCCAGCTTCCACTTTCAAAAAATGTTAGGAAAAGAAAAATTAAACTGAAAGTCTGTAAATAAAAGGAAAAAACAAAAATGCAAAATATGCGATGAAATGCAAAATAAAAGAAAATCAATTAAGTTTCAACTTGGTCCTTTGAAATACAAGTAAAACTGATAAGTCTTTACCTAGGTAGGTCAGGAAACAAAAATCCAAGATATAACCGACCAATATCAGGAATTAAAGATACTGCACCACTACAGATCATATAGGAATTGAAAGGATATCAAGACAAAGTAATTGGAAGGGCAGTCATCAAAGCAACCTGGAGAAATGATTGCCTGGAGCTAGCGATATTGGGGTGAGACAATACAGGAGGGAGACACTGCAGAGGGGCAGGGAAGTGACATGTACATCATCTTGTCTGATGATAGTTTCACAGGTGTATGCACATGCAAGTATGCATCAAATTATTCTCTTTAGATACACGGAGTTTTGCATATCACTTATTCCTCAATCAATCTGCTCAAAATTATGAGGTAAATTAACTACAAGAAAATAAATTGAACAAATACACCAAAGTGAATGTGAGTAGGGACAGTCAGTGAAGTTTTCATATAGCAGTGAAATCCATCTCCAGTATCAACCCTCTACATTGCCTATAAACATACTGGCTGTTCACCAGAAATGAACCATTTTTTCAAATCCGTCACTAATTGTTATAGCTAGTTTTACTATAGCCATCACATATAAAAATAGAGATTTCTGGTTGGTGTCATTTGTATTATTTTTAAAATTTTGACTCTCTGGCAACGCTGGACATTTTTTTCCCTAAAAAGAAACACTTTTTTCACCTTTTCCACTAAGGAGGTCACACTGTCTAGTTGTATAGTAGATGCCTGACTCCTTTCATGGATTATAAGGTAATATCTATCTCCCTAGTCACACTGCTATTTTTCTATGAAGAGAAAAAAGAAGAAAAAAAGGCCAGTTTCACTCATTAAGTCTCCCTGACTTGGTCGTGGTGCATTTACTTTGAAGTGCTGTCATATAGACTGGTATTAAGACTTTAACTGATCGAAATTTTGGTTTTACTTGGACTTCTTAGGTAGCCCACCCAAAATGAAGTTTAATTTACTTCAACAATATCTCTCCTGACCTACTGCTGTGCCACGAATATCTAAGCTGGTGCCCCACATATATATTGATACTGCTCCACAGGGTACTTGCTTTCTGTTTTTAGGCTCCAGAGAGGTGGCTATTCTTTGGCAAAAAGAGCAGAAATAAAAGAGAGAAGGGAGTTAACAGAGACAAAAGAGGCAGAGGGTATTTTATAAAACATACTGGAGGGAAGAAGTCCTACATAGAAAATAAGTGATTTAATAAAACTTATATTTTAAGATTTGGCAAATACAATACTAAATGCTTACAGCAAAATATATCTTAATTTCTGATAAGACAACTATAAACTTGGGGGATTTTTTTTAGTATAATAATGAAGAATAATTGAGACCTAAAAATAAATAAAAGGACCTACAGGTAGAGTGAGATTAGGATCCCTCCTTCCAAATAAATCTACCATTTATATGACCTATACTAAATCCCCTGAAATTCTGTTGTTTAGCCTTAATTTCTTCACTGCACACATGAAGATTCTGACCCCTACTCTAGGATGTAAACTGAAATGATTCCATGTCTCTTTGTACCCATTATACTGCCTCCCCATTTCCTTCCTGACAAGAAGCAATACTGAAACAACAATCTCACAGACAGTGCTTATTCTTTGCAATATATATATTAGATATATATAGTACTCTTTGCATATATATATTTACACTTAAATTGAAGCACAAACATCACCCTTTTTATTCTTTCTAATGATTAATTCTTTCTGACAAATAATTGATCTCTACGTAGAGTCTGTCAGTCTCCAAAGAGCCTGGGATGAGTGGAAACAAAGTTGTCAAGAGTTCCTGGGACCCAGAGGCATTCAGAAAACCCCTTCGTTGCAGCACTGTATTAGGACACTTGGCCTATTTATACTCTCAAATTCCCTCAACTGCCTTCTTCTCATACAAACCACAATGGGCTTGAATAAAACCTGAGTGTTAGAATATGGATTTCTGATTTAACCAAGGAGGGCAGGACCTTCTCTCTGGGAGATGACAGGGAGAGGACCGGGACCCACAGGAAGGAAAGGACTTACTGTCCTGATGATTACTCCTAGTTGAAGTTTTCTCTTGCATTATGAAGTTCTGACTGCAGAATCTGACTAATGATGGTCCTTGATTTTAAAGCCACAAATTAAAATATACCTTTTTTCTCTAGTGGTTATTTCAGGTATTTGTTATAGTGATAGAAATCTGACTAACAGAGGTAAAAGATTTATGCACTGAATATTTTGAAGCATTGATGAAAGAAATTGAAGAGGGCACAAATAAATGGATAGACCTATGCTCATGGATCAGAAGAATTAATTTTGTTAAAATCTCCATATTCCTGAAAGCAATCTATGGATTTAATGTGACTCCCGTCAAAATACCAATAGTATTCTTTAAAATTAAAAAAATCCTTTACTCTTTATATAAGTGGAAATAAGTAGAATTTGTATAGAATAAGAGACACTGGATAGTCAAAGCAATATTTAGAGATAAAAAGTTAGGGATAATAGACTTCCTGATTTAAAACTACATCATAAAGCTGTAGCGATCAAAATAGTGGTACTGGTATTAAAAACCATATTAATCACTTTCCTGTTGTTGGGATAAAATACTCACCACCCACAACTTCAGGAAGAAAAGCTATTTTGGCTCATGGTTTTCAGAAGGTTTAGTCCATGGCTGGATGGCTCCAAGGCAGAAACCGTATGGTGGAAGGGCATGATGGAGGAATGCTGATCAACTCACGGTAGTCAAGAAACAAGAGAGGGTGAAGGAGCCCAGGAAGGAAAGGGCATCCCTTCCCAATGAACACCACTTCCAACCAGGCCTCACCGCCTACCAGCAAAAAAACCCATCAATGGATTAATCCAAGGATCAGTGTAATGCCTCATGAACATAACCCACAACACCACCTCTGAACACATGGAAAACATTTTAGATCAAAACCACAATACAACCAGATACATAGACCAGTGCAACAGAATAAAAAGCTCATAAATAAATCCAAACATACTGGTATACATTCAAATAATTTTCAACAAGAGCATCAAGAAGACACAATAGGAAAAGGACAGTCTCTTCAATAAATGATCCTGGAAAAGCTAGATTTTCACAAGCAAAATAATTATAGTAGACCCTTATTTTACACCATACACAAAAACCAACCGAAGTGGATATGAGCCTAACCACAGGACCTGAAACTGTAAGTCTCCTAGAAGAGTACATAAAGGGAAATTTAGGCAGTGATTTTTTGATATGGAACTCAAGCTCCACTACCAGCTGCTAATGCAGTAGATGACTACGATTTCTGTAATTAGTAGGTCAAATGCAACTGGTGATACTGGAAGTGTTTTAAGGTTAGTATTCAACCACTGCTTGGATACTACCAAAACCGTAATACAAGAAGTGTGCAACAATCAAAACCTATCTAGAAGCATCCTAAATCTACACACCACCAGGAAGCTAGCACCTATAGCAGGTCTATTTTTTGATACCTTAAATATTAAAGTAACATTTCAAGAACGCTCAAATAAAAGTAACAAAATTAAGATTGACAAATTCTGTAAGGTAGTTTTATTGGTGCTGATCGCAAGTTTTGTTTGTTCTTACAAGCCACTGATATCTGCTAAAACTCATTGACGCCTGGCATTGGCTAACGGTTCCTGAGGACAGAGTCAGAAGCATTTTGAATTCAAGACATGACGTGTTCACTTACTCTAGTGTAATTCCATCCATTTTAGTGTAATTCTACTTTTAAAATTTTCCTTACACCACCACAAAAGATATACATTAGTTTTTATATGAGCCAGAATATTACATATATATATTTCATGTATGTTTTATACCATATACTATATATAGCTAATCTCTGAATGCTATAAAATATGGAGATGCTGCTGCTAATTTGCAAATTTTCAACGTGCTTCTTCAATTTTCAGTGTGCTTTCACTGAACCCAGTACTGTATTCTAAAGCTCTTCCACAATTTCTAGTCTTTTCAGGTCCACTCTATTCCCCAAGGCAAAAGAAGCCATTTCTTCTGGTTTGGTGTTTTTGTTTTGTTTTGTTGTTTTTGTTTGTTTGTTTTCTTGATTTTTTTTGAGACAGGGTCTCACTATACAGTCCAGCCTAGAATAGTTTTGAACTCATAGCAATCCTCCTGCCTCAGCCTCCCGAATACTGGGATCACAAGTGTGTGCTACCACACCCAACCTTTTTTTTTTTTTTCTTTTCCATCACTGCACATTGAACCCATGGCTTTCTCACTGAGCTACATTCCTAGCCTTATTTATTTATTAAAATAAAATCTCATTAAATTTTCCAGGCTGGTCTCAAACTCATGATCCTCCTGCCTCAGCCTACACTGTCAGGATTACAGCTGTGAACTTCAGTAGATTTGGAGTTTGGAGCTTCTTCCATAGCTATTTCTTTCACCTTGAATATATTGTGGAGGCTCCCAAATGAAATATTTTTAGTTTCATATATAGAAAATACTCAAGTTCCCACCACTTATGAGAGAGAGCTAGAAGGTGATGATGGGCCAGGTGTCCTGCTCTGTCTCTCTGGCATTTGTACACAGAATGTGAAAGGGAAGAGAATCTAGTATTGGATGCCTTCCTACTGCTGACAGTGTTGAGGGAGCATGTTAAAGACAAAGATGAGATTTACTGCATTCTGTGCCCAAACTTCCTGAAAGCATTCTAAGTCTGAGCATTAAAGTGGGGCAACATCTACCTACTGAAGACTGCTATTATGCATTAAGGAAATTCCAATTAGATGATATCATTACCTCACTGTGGACAGGTTCCAGAATTTTAGCAAAATAATTGACAGAAGAAAATGAGAGGAAAAAATATAAATAAGAAAAAATAAAGAAAGTCCATGCCAGCAGATGTCTCCCAAGTTTTCTCAGAGAACTAATTCTACCTTGTGAGATCACAGTTTCCTCTTTGTGAACTTACTTCCTTATTAGCTGAGCTGTAACTGATTGAGGTGATAGAACTCAAGCATCTTCCCTGGGCTAGCGGACAGCAGGTAACAATACTACTGAAACCAGTCTCCATCTTATTATAATCTCACCAGCACTGGGGGGTTTCAGCCATTACCAGTGTCTCTTCCATGTGCACTTCTGGGGAATTTTTTTTAAATCTTCTCTCAGCTGCCTTTAACTTTTACTTCCCTTCCTACCTTGATGAACTTGAATAACTAAAAATGTTGGGGGAGAGGGAGAGTAATCATAATCTAATTACACTTAGATAAAGCAATTCACTTGGAAAAGCTTGAGATTAAAGCTGATTCAAAAATATTTGAATTTATTGCCATATTCCATAGACTTTTTAGGTTTCAAAGTTATTTTCCTCCAGCATTCTAGAAAATGACTCGGCTCTTTATTGACTAAAAAGCCCACTTCAGGCCATTTATACATTTACATATCACATATCACTTCAAGCCATTTATATGTTCTTCACTCATTTGTTGTGATATGCTTCAGTTTGGCAAAGTTTGCTTAAGTGCAATGTTTTCTGTTCTGATATTTTCTTATCAGCAGCAATTCAATCAGACCCTGGGTTAGAGTTCAGAGGGTTCCTGACCTGATGATAGGACAATGTGCCACGAAAGCAAGCCTGCCTTTTCTTACGGTTTGTTCCAATAAAAGGAAATAATTTCTCTAAGTATATAACTTGATTTGAAATGCATTCATCAGGCTTACTGGAAATATTTTCTGACTACTTCAGATGATCTCCTGTCAGGCTGTCCCTCAAGGAAGGAAAACATTCTCATCAGGTACCCAGAGTTTGAGCTTGTAGGCTGTACTAATCACCATGAACCCTGCCCGCCTTGCCTCCCACACAGCCTTCAGGACTGGGGTTTCTTCAGTCTGTTTTCTCTTTTATGCACCTTATCTTAAGGGTCATTTCTCCTCTGGAAGAAAACTTGCATCTGAGTCTTGCTGAAAGGTATTTCTGCTATTCGTTTCTCTAGTTTTTAGTTTTACTTTCTAAATAAGGAATCATACCTGCTTCTGAAGAGTAAGAAGGAAAAAAGTCATTAGGGTGCCATTAAGGCAATAGAGGGGCAGATCTACAGTCACACAGGTGTAAATCTGTCGTGGGTCTTCCCATCCTCTCTGCAGTTAGACTGAGTTTCTCCCCATTTTTCCTAAATAGTATATAATGCTGACTTTAGTATGAAATCATCATTGCCCCCTGATGATGGGACTGCATATGCTCTGAGGTGGCTGTACAGGTTTACCCCACTACACTATTCTATCAGCTGCACATTCTGACAATAGGATTCTCTTTTTTTTTTTTTTTTTTTTTTTTTTTTTTTTTTTTTTTTTTTTTTTTTTTTTTTGTGCCAGGGATCGAATTCACGACCTCGTGCTTGCTAGGCAAGCACTTTAACCACTGAGCTAAATCCCTAGCCTTGACAATAGGATTCTCGAGACATGATTACCTCATGTTCTACGAGATGGCCCAAGACCACACCCATTGCCAGTTCTTACTCTAGTAATTCCCTGAGGCTTAGTCACTTTGCCAGCCTCCCACACTAATATCAGCAGTCTACTTCTGAAGCCTGACCAGTGGAGGTAACACTGTAAACCAGAAAAACCCTTACAGGTGGTCACTGTTATTCCACCTGGAGTACAGATACCACTACTGATAAATGTTTAACAATCAGCTTTCTGGTTGGAGTGGGGAGAAGGACACAGGTTTTATTGTTTTAAGAATAAATGTCAATTTCATAGAGCAAATATTCCTACCATAGCCAGTTACAAACCACCAATATAGTAAGTCCACAACTTACAAACATTGGCGTGAAGAACTTTCACAGTGGGACCATATAAGATTCACAAGTGTACTGTGTAAGACTCACTTTGCTGGATTGTGAATGACTTATGAACATTCTTCTGGAATGGAACTCATTCATAAGTTGGGACTTACTGTACTGCATTCCCAACAACAGAGTACAGCTTACATGAGCCAGTAGAATCAGCTCCAACATGTCTAAATTACTTGTGACTCCTCTCCTCATTTCTTTATCTTTGAACCTCTTAGCCAAGTATTTTGTCTGAACAATAAATAAAGATGACTGATAGATTATGGCATCTACCTTCTACAATCTCTACCAGAATGTATGTGTATATAAGTACCGTAAACTTATTTTTTCAAGTAGGCCATTCGCATTGCAGCCCCTATTCCCAACATATGTTCAACTCAAGTCCATATCTGTAGTTTTAGTGGCAGATCCCCATCTTGGCCATCCCACTTATACCAGATTGCCCTATATTAGCTTGTTTTTCAATACTGTAACAAGATCCCTGAGGCTGGATAGCTTTATAAAGAAGAGACATTCATTCATCTCACAGTTTCGGCACTCACATGTGATTTCTCCTTAATAACAGAGTGGAGAAGTTCATAAAATGGCAAGACAAAGGCAGCACATATGTGTTTCTTATCTGGCCTCTCTTCCTGTCCTTATAAAGCTGCCACTTTCCAACCATGGAGACCCACCCTCATCTAATACTAAACACTCCCCAAAGGCCCTCTTTCTAATCACAACACATCCACCCTCTTAATGCCTTACAAAGGGACTAATTTTCAACACATAAACCTGTGGAGGAAACACACAAACATATCTAAAGTATAGCAACTGCTGAAAAATAACAGGACAAAAATTTTTTTTAAATGCCGGAATATAGCCAGAGCACTTTTTTTTTTTTTTTTTTGGGTGGTGCTGGGGATCAAACTCGGGTCCGTGTGCTTGCAAGGCAAGCACTCTAACCACTGCACTAAATCTCCAGCCCCAGAGCACTTTTTGTATTTTACATTAAGTGCAAATTAAATTGATTACCTAATAATAGAGTGAAAACAAGTGACTTCATGTTATTGAGCTATCGAAAGTCCCGATATGAAAGAGGATACAGTGTGTCAGTTTTGGGCTGCCATTTGTCATTAAATAACCCAGCAGGTGGTCAAACACCTGAGTTTTGCAGTTAGTAGCCTAATTGAGGTCTGAGTTGTTCTTATGTAATTTGTCACCAACTCCCTCCAAAAACAGAGTACTGAGTTTCTCTATTGATATTATCTAAATTAAAAGTAAATCAACAAGGATAGAACATGTGAGCTGGCAATTTAACAAGTTTGGTGAAACTGTAAATCGACTAGTATCCCAGATGGAAGCCATCTGGTAAAATTAAAATATAGTAGAGAAAATGGTTAAGATCTTAATTTCCTGTGTTTGATCTGTGTTTCAGTCTTCACCTCTGTTAATATCAGCTGTCTTATATTGAACAAGTTAGTGAACATCTGTTGGCAGAGATTACTAGCTAATCATCACATTTACTTTCTCTTCTTCAAGGGTCCTGATTAAACTACATCTCCCAACCTTTCTTGTAGCTATGTGAGGCCATCTGACTAATGCTTGCTCATGGATCATAAACAGTAAAGCAATGAGTGGCATTTTGAGACTAAGGCTTTTAAAGACAAGACTTCTCTTCTGTTTTTAATATAGGCTGCTTCAGATAACAGTGAAGACCACAGGAAAAGGCAGAGCAGCATACTGATTTCTGAGATCACCAAAAATTTACTGATGAGCCAGGACACCTCTTTGACTTCTACTTGAGTGCATGCAATGTTAGGGAACATATTTGTTACAATAATTGATCCCACCTTAATGAAGACAGCTTCTCTTTACTTCCCACCTTAATTAACATTTTGTTTTTGGCTGGGACTAACAAAGACTGATTCGAGTTTATCTAATCTTTGATTAGTGGGAATTTTTGATCGTGAAGTGGTAGTCCAGGAGTTAATCTGGGCCTCAAGAGGCAATAGAAATAGAAAGGACCCCTAAAATGTAAGAAGTCATTTTTTCAGTCTCTCTCATATCTTTCCCTGTAATCTTTGGCAACTTTTATTCTAGATTTTCACTATTCTATGTTTTATTTACATGTAAATGCCACTGCACAATTTTCTAAATTTTATGTACCTCATGTCCAAGAAATTGAGACCTCCCAATTGCAATTTCAAATGCAAAAGGACAGAATTTATTTGAGTCATCTTTAAGCAGATGTCCATCACTGAAATCATGAAACACTAATGTCATTGCCAAAGGCCCACTCTTACCTGTGCATGAGAAGAGACAGTAAGTTTTGGGTTGAAAAGGCTTCTCAAAATGGGTCAAGCACACTACTTTATGGATTATCATAAAAATAAATGAAATAGTCCTCAAGAACTTAGCAGTTTATAACACATAGTGCTCCTTGAGAATTCCAAGTTGCTTTTCTTCTGACTGTTATGTTGGGACAGGGGTTCCCATAGATAGGAAAAAGATAGGGTAAAGGCTTCATTAGATGTTATTAAAAATTAAGACAATTTTGATCTCTATAGCTAGACTCTAAAAGCCAGACAGCTATAATCAAATAGTTAGAAACATAAAGACAGCTAGATTCCAACAGTTAAAGAGACAAAGGCAAAGAGACTAGCCCATAAACTTGCCTTCTGCCAAAAGACAAAAGTCACAGGGCTGAGAGAAATCCAGACAGAGGTGACAGACAAGCCCAAGAGCCAATCAGATTCAAATGGCCTACCCAAGGGAAAAAACCTCAACAGAAAGGGGCCAGAACGAAGAGCCCACAGAGTATTCTGCCTTCAAATGCTCCCTACTTATCCAGTAGCTATCTATCATCTCCCTTTCCCCCTTTTTCCCCACTTTTAAATAAATTGTCCTCTAAATTGTCTTTTCTTAATTTAAACTCAGTTTCTTTAATTCTTTACTGTAGCTGAGTTTAGGATCGCTGGGAAGTATATTTTCTACCAGGCCAGCAGCTCACAGTCCACCTCCAAACGTAACAGTTATTAGGCCCTAAATTAGTTTTCTGTGACCATAATAGATTATTGCAAATTTATCAGCTTAAAAAAATCCAGTTATTATCTCCCCATTTAGAAGTCTGAGAAAAAGGGGACTCGGCTGATTTCTCTCATCCAAATCTCACAAGAACCAGATCAAAATGTGACAGCGCCATGTCCTTTCTAGAGGCTGATTCTTCTTCTTTTTTTTTTTAAGAGGCTGATTCTTGAAGTGACTGCCAAGTTCTTTTAGTCCCTTGGCACAGCCCAGTTCCTTGCAATGGTAGGGAAAGGCTATTTCATCACTGGCTGAAAACTATGGGCTATTTCAAAGCTGCTGGCAGCATCTCTCAATTCTTTGCAGTTGGGCCCTATGTTGTAGGTGCATCAAGGATGCCTATCATCTCTCTCACACCTGGCTTCTCTGCTTTCTTCTTGTGTGGCAGCTTTGCCCATTTTCCTCTACCACCTATGACTCCAGCTAGAGAAAAGGATCTGCCTTTATACCTCATGCACTGGGTGTGTCTGAGTGGGTGATGGAGGTGTGTCCTTCAGGTCTGTATTCGCCCTGTCCTCTCTGTCATTGTTCCCCTGCTCTACTTCTCAGCTGCCATGAACTATGCTGCTCTGGTCCACTGCGCCCTTCCAAAATGATGTCTCTGCCTTGGAGTGAGTCCACTATGGACTGAATCTCCTGAAACCCTGAGACAAATTAAACGTCTCTTCCTTCAACTTGTGAGTGTTGGGTGCTTTGCCCCAGAGCTGGAAAAATCTGCCTAAAACAATATGTAATAAAAACACTTTCCTAAAAAAATCCACTTTCCTTATAAACTTATTCTGATGTTTAATTGGTTTAATTGTTTAAAACAGAAAAAGGGGGGAAGGAAAGAGTCAAGATGGGAAGGGTAAGAGAAATACAAAAATACCACCAGGTAGTTTGAACCTTGAGTTTTGTCTTACTCGTCTGCAGAAAAGACTTAGTCATTAGAACATTCATGTGACTCTCCTCAGAAGCAAGATTAAAGCATCTGAAAAAGGCACAGTGTGAATCCTCTAAAAATCAGGGAAATCATTGTGCTTAAATACAAAGCCAAATTATAAAGAATTTATGTCAGATTTGATCTCAAATGATTGAAAAAGAAAACATCAAAGTGTAATTTTCACCTATGGCATTTGAAATACTACTTTTGGTAAAACTTTGGAAGATGAACTTTGAACCAGAAACCTGAAACAATCTTACCTTTACTTTTACAAGTGCTACTGTTAGAATGTTGATATCTCATCAGAATAATTATCAGAACCTAATTTTAATGTACATTGTTCATCAAAAGTGAAGAAAATCAACTCTTTCAAACATTTGCTGTGACAGCATTGTCTAGAATGCTAATTTCTCATTAAGACTTTCATGCTACAGGAGAAGAAACATTTAGAATTGATATATTACTTTAAGACTGACTATGCTATCCAATTTACAGATAACCAAAAGAATTCCCAAAGATACTTTACAGTCTTAAACGTTTTTAACATAAGGACCAATGCTGGCTTTATAAAATGGCATATTTTGCTTCATAGATCACATTTTTCCATTAAAAGTGAGTAAAACCTTCATTGTCTATTGTTTTCCTGTTATTTTATGATTTATTACATTACCAAATATATTCAGAATTCTTCCTCACTGTGGAATTTTAAAAGTTATGTATAATGGTTGGTTTTGTTTCAAAATTACTTTATAAATCTAGATATTGAGGATCTCAATATCAAATTTTGTAGCTCTCCAAGATACTGTTGCCATGGTACAAATAAAAGACAACATTTAAAACATTTGCGTACTGGCACTTGGTTAAATGTTTCATTGGCAATTATGAAGTTCTAACTAAACAACTTCTGTTTTTTAAGCCAAGACTTCATCATAATTAAAGATGTTATAGAAATCTGACTCGGTGAACTTAGAAGCCATTTAGGAAAGCAAATAAAAAAAACCATAAATGAGCAATTGGCATGTTTTTCTCCTCTATTTCATTGCCATAGTGGTGAGAAAATGGACAGTTTATGGATTATGGTGGTCTCATCATTTCTAGCAAATCAACTGACTGACCAAAGTCTCCAGAAAGTTTCAGGGTTCATGAAGTTTTAAATTACAAATTACGAATTCTCACATCATCTATCTTCCACTTTATAGAAACTGGAGCAAAAATCTACTTCTAAACAATTAGCTCAGAAAGTTCTGGCTCCTTTTTGTTTGATTCCATCAGTATCATTCTTGAATGTGAATCCTAAGTCTCTAAACCAATTATCCGGCCAATTCTCAAAACAGTTCTAAACATTTGCTTTTTCTTCCTGGACTAATTTGCAATGAAAGATATTTTGATAACATACTCATTGCAAATGTTTCATAAATTCACTATCTGCTGAAGTTCTGAGAGTTAAATATATATTCATGAATGACGGGGGAAATGAAATATCAGACGAATAACCAACTGCTATTAAATTTATCAAAGCATGAGAACTGAAGGTCATGCTTCAATTGCTGATAACTGATATGGCCTGAGAGGGCCCATAAAAAATAGCTGTGTAAACCATTCAGTCCCACTCTTTGCCAAACTTGCATGGAACCTACCACCAGAGTTAAACTGCTTAAAGTGGCAGCATATAAATGATAATACTGGAAAGTTAGGGATAAACCTATATTCCTTCCTCTTCCTCATCACTCACATTTACTCTGCCAGTATGTCCTGTGATTGCTGCCTCAAAATATATGTATTTTAGCATGTCTACTCTTCATCTCATCTCCTACCACCTTTGTTGAAGCCCTTTCCAGGGCTGCTTGTTGTTATTGACCTGTGTCTTCCTGTAGTCTTTCTCCAATACAATGTTACGCCGCAAAACATTAAACATGAATTATATCAGGTTAAATTCCTTTCTAAAGTCTCCCCATTGCACTTCAAATCAAAGCTGCTAATATTGGCTTACAAGTCCTTGCAAAGTGTCATTCTTGGTTGCCGCCCCAATTATACTGTCTTAATTACTATTAGTATCATTTTATATCCTAGAAGTTACCAGGCATTCTTCTAATACTGAGGCATAGAACATGTATTTCCTTCTACCTGAAATGCTGGTCTGGAGATTCTGAGTGTAACTAGCTATGTCATATTCTTCAAGACTATTTAAATG
Organism: Hystrix cristata; assembly: GCA_004026905.1. Taxonomy (NCBI): domain Eukaryota; kingdom Metazoa; phylum Chordata; class Mammalia; order Rodentia; family Hystricidae; genus Hystrix; species Hystrix cristata. Next base: position 13,286 of record PVJO010007452.1, on the reverse strand, counting down.
TCACTTCCTCAGGGACTTTTCCCTGAATACCATGTCGATATGATGTATTCTCTGACATGGTTCTCGGTGCAACAGGATGTTAGAGTTAAAAGCACGGACTCTGCCCAAGCTTCCAACACAGTTTTCCTCTTTCTGCTGCATGACGTGAGCAAACCCATCTGGCCTATTTTTGCCTCTGCTTCCTCCTTTTTAAAGGACAAATAACAATAGTACCTACCCCATAGTTTGAGCAGATTAAAGTAGTCAAAATGAGTGAACACAAAGAACTGATTCTGGCACTATTTTGTTAATACTCAATAAATGTTAATTTTCTTCATAGTACTTCATAATTTATTATTACTTATCGGTTTGCCCAATTTTGTTTCTGTGTGTAGTCTGCGGTGCCTAGATAAATAAGAACTCCATTAAGCGGGTTCTATTTATATGTCATATCTCATTGCAAACCTAGTAACAAACACAATGTCTAATAGTCAGTAGATATGCAATCATTATTGAATCAAGAAATTATGTTTGCACAGGTTTAAAAGCTCTTACTTAAAAATACATCTGGCTGGTTTACTTTTTCCTTTGACTGTGGAAAAAAAAAAGATGCGAGTCATTATTTTGACCGTACATCTTAATCATTCAGCAATCCTTAAATAGATAATTTATAAAATTTAAAAATAGATTCTAATTTATCTATTACATAACTATATTTACTTTTAATCTTAAAATCATTCTTAAAAAATATAAAACATTTTAACTATGAGTCACCAAATCCATTTGGACATCCTTTTACTTTCTTTAGTCTCTACTTTTGCGTTTAAAAATTTATATTTGTTTAAAAATGTATTCTATTAGTACATGTTTGCAGCACATGCACTTTACAATTATCTCAGCGAGTTGGTACATGTACAAATACAATTTATTTATTTTTTAACCCCCTTCTTTCCTCTTCACTCCCTCTCTAGTTCCCCTTCCCCCTTTTCATTCCTATTGATATCATTATCCTAGTTCATGTTTATGGCATATAATATCCACATTCATTGAGGTTATTGGGACCTCATACATGACATACCTTCACTCTACCTTATGTGGAAAAATTGTACTTTTCAATGTGGGACTTCATTTCCATGTCATCAAGGGCTTTGACGGTAGGCTTCAGACCACATCTGACCTTTCAGACAGGCCAATATTATAGTTTGCTTAAAAAATTCATCAGGCAGAAGTTTTATGATACTAATGTTGCTGTTGAAATTGCAACATTTTCTCTTGACCTCTGCATACTTGAGTTCTACAAAACAATGTTTTTAGGCTTTTGATCACAGGACTTTTTTACTCTTTGTTTTCCTCTATATTTACTTTGAAGTTTGTCTTTGACCATCTCTCATCCCAAGATAAGTCTCAGGGTTTTCAGCCTTCAAAGGAACTAAACTCTTAGCTTTATTTCTATTGGGTGACCCTTCTCCCTTTAGGATGCCTGGAAATGTTGGCTACACTCAGCCATCGTCATGCCCTGAAAAACCTCCAGGAAGCCCCTTTGTGACTTGCCACATCTGCTCAGAATACTAGAGCATATTGGTCTATTTTAATCATTAGTTTCTCATTTGATAAAGTAGTACAGTAGTATGAGTTGAATGTCATTTTTTTAAAAATTGGTCCTGAAAATAGTTTCCTCCCCTTCTCCATAGTATCTCTTTGCCTCATCTGCTTACCAAATCGTAAATCTCATCTCTGACTATAAAAATTATCTTTGAGCTAAATAAAATCAATTGAGGAATATGTAAGTTTATTTTTAGTACTCTGGTTATATTATTCACTTTGGCACAATTAGAAAACCACAAAAGCAGGGAGTTCACAGCAAAGGAAACAAAACACACATGATAAATATAGAGGGAAAATGTTCTCACTTAGTCATTGTTCCAGAAACAGCTAATGAAACAATAATGACATTTGATTTTTATCTTTAATTGGAAAAAATCATTGAGTGAAGAGACCTGGACTGGATCTAAGCGTGCACTACTGAGCAGATGTATAAACTGAGACACTCATTCTAGGGGACACTCAGGAAATAGCCAGGAAATTTAAACTGATGTGTGTTTTAATGTGACATATGTATGTTAACCTAACTTCTAACAATTTAACTATAAATAAGGTGTACATATTTACAAATATATATCCATAGTGAAATAATATGAAGCTTCGTTTTGTTTTTTTCTGCCCAGCATCAATCTACCCATCTCCCATAGTTCATATTCAGTAAGGATGACACTCTGCACTCCCAGAGAGGCATTTGACTGCCACTGTCCGGATATTTGTGCCCCACCAGCCCCAACCCCCCACCAGCCTCGACCATATGTGTAAAAACTAACCCCCACGGTGGTGGTGTTAGGAGATGAAACAATTTGGGAGGTGGGATTATGTTCAAGGTAAAGGCCTCATGAATGGCATTAGTATTCTCCTATAAGAGACACTAGAGAGGTCCTTTGTCCCTGTTGGGAGGACACAGCCAGAAGGTGTCACTATGAAGCAGAAAAGAGTCCTCAGTAGCCTCCAAATATTCCAGTATCTTGTTTTGAACTTCCCAGCATCCAGAACTATGAGCTCTGTTGTTTCTGAACTACCTGCTTTATGATATGTCTGAACAGCCTAAGTAATGACCCAGACTGGAAAGTTAAAATATTCACTCCAGTAACTCCAACAAATGATTAAGGAAAGGGCTTATGTATCAATGAGACTGGAGAAGAGTTTCGCCTATAACTTTTTCTTGAGGGAACAGAAGAGAGAGCCTCTTTTCCATTGCTTCGCTGGCATGAGACTTCTAGCAGGCATTCTGCCATCTTGAGTTTAGATCAAGAGAGATCTCCAGCCTAATGCTAGCATCAGCTCAGAAGGGAGCAAACTGAAAGACGGAGAGAAACCAGTTACAGACGATATTAGCTGAGACCAGGGAGCCAATTCTAATCACAATTAGTTGGAACCTGATTTTTTTTTTTTAGCTTTAATGGCAAATAAATTTACTTTTCCGTGTGAGCTGGTTTTAATTAGATTTTATGACATTTTAAAGCCAATAGAACCCCAACTAATAAACACATGGTATTTTGGTGTACAAATGGAAGAAGTCATCTCTGCAGAGAATTTTGACAATTAAGACATGTATATAAAAGGAGACCTAAACAGCCAGTAAAGACAGTGAGATAGGGTTGCACAGGGTCCTACGGATAGATATCCAAAATATAAGAAAATTTTAAAACCAGAAGTTTATTATAGTGTCATTTAAAATACAAACAATCTATACATGTGTCTGTACATGTACATAGTGAATAGTGGTTACTCTCATGATTTCTTACTTAATGGAATTTTTTTATTTTTAATTTATACTCAGCTGTGCTGTTTGAATATTTTACTATGACTATACATTTACATATATGGTAAAAATCTACATAAGAAATAAAGCAGAAGCAGCGAGATATGGAAGTGCTTTTTCTTTGTAGCCTCATTCAAAGAAAAATTCATTTCCTTTGGAAGAAAAGAATCTGAAACTATTTACTTTCCTTTTTCTACTTATGAATTAGTGCTGTATAATCATAAATTTGCAATTCTTTACCGTGCAAATTGAAACAGAAATGAAGGAAAATATATCCATGAATTCAGGCAAAATATTTCTATTTTTCTTAATGTAATCTATATAATTTTGTGGTGTAGTGGAAAGACCATATGGTGGCCACCATAATCCTCCCATGTAAAATTACTTTTTCTAGAGTGTGAATGAAAATATGTGTTAATTCTAAACAGTGCAATATGGTAAATACGATGGAATATTAAATTAATTATTTGAGAAGGGGATCCAATGTCACTTTAATGATTGCATCATTTAATATTCATCTCTAACCTAATCCACTCAATCTAGGGGCTTGGTCTCTTCCCCATTTCTACCTGCTCCCTCATCCCAGGGTTCTGAAAAAGCAAGCTGACATGAATCTGATAGCTACAACAAAATGAGTTTTACCAACAACTTGAAGGAGCTTAGAAGCGAGTCTCTTCATAGTAGAGCTATGAGAACCAGCCAACCCACACCAGTATCCCTGACCCACACCAGTATTCCTCAGAATGTGCAAGAAAAGTGAAGAGAAGGAGCGAGGGGGGAGAAAGGCAAAGAAAACTCAGAAGGAATTAAGGTGTGTTATGTACATATACCAACGTCTCATGATGAATGTAATCATTTTGTACTACAAATACGTACTAATAAAAAAAATTTTAAAAGGCTTTTTTTAAGTCACCAAGTTTACAGCAATTTGTCACATAGCATATAAATAATTATAGGTTACATAACATTAAATTTTAAATTTTACACAAAACTTTTTCTTTATATATTGGTTTTAAAATTTTTTTTTTATTTTTACCAAGAACATGTATTGGTACATTATATACATAATGATCACAATCAATATGGTTATTTTGTACTTGTACATGACGTATCTTGGCTTTCCCCCCCCTTCCCCTCCCTTCCCTTCCATTCACCCACCCTTCTCTATTTGCAACAAGTTTATTTACACTTTGTCATTTTTTTTCCTTTCATCTGTATTTTAAAGTTGTAGTAACTAAAGAGGAAGCAAATAGATAAAAAGAGGTGACACCAAAGACAAATTATGTTTTTCTTTCTAGATGATAAAATCCTTGCTATGCTAGTTTCTGGCATGAAGTGAAAATCACAACTATTTTTAAATAATTTAAAACCTAAAAAAGATGATGTTGGTACTTTTTATCAAAAATATTTTTAAAACATGGATAAACCTGGGAACATGAAACAAGTAAGTGTCATACCAAAAAGATATGCAAGAATAGTTTGATTTACTAAAGTCACTTAGTATCATTTCAGCTCTTGGCTTATAAATAATGCAAATTTAATCAGCTAGTCTATTCAGCATTATATAAATGAATTTCTCATTAATTTCAAAGAGAATTGTGACTAAATACATGGAGTCAATTTTTTCCTCTGAAAAAAGCGACGAAAACATGCATGTATAGATACATTTATGATGTCTTCTTACCAACTATATTTGATAAACCACACCCATACGAAAGCACAGGTTTAAAATGTAAAATAAGATTCTTTACAGTCCTGAATGGATTTTAATCACATTAAATCAAAACATAGTCCCACATAAATATATTTCATGTGAAGTAGAGTTCACATAAATACTACCTCTCAAATATTTTAGTAACTGTGGCAAAAACATTGATTGCAAGTTTATTTTTCTTATGACTTGTATATGTTTTCTTTTTCTTGGACTGTCTGCCCCGGTAGATGGGGGATTTGAACAATTCTTTCTACAATGGTAATACAGTCAGAGGTCAAAAGTTTCCAAGCATGGACTAAATCTAGACAGCAAGAAAAATACCAAAATGTATGCAAAAATATACACAGAAGTTATTGATCTTGTAAAAGCAAAACATTAAGCATACCAGAAAATCGCCTTAAGAAAATAAATCTTGTGTTTGTCTAACAAAACCCATAAAGAAGCATGAAATAAACATACCAACTGCTTTAAAAATCTTAAAACAGAAGTCATTTCTATAAAATGAATAATGTCAAGCCAGGCCAAGAAAATATCTTAATATCCTGTCTCCAATGATAATAATGGTAGAAAATTCAATGGCCAGTGAAATCTAAGGGAATAGAAAAAAAGGTAGAAAAACTGACAACTAAAACATGAAAGAAAGAAAGAAAAAAAGAAAGAAAGAAAGAATCAAACCAATGTTGTAATAAAAGTTTCCAGAATGAAATGAGAACTAAAGCAATTATCTTGATAATTAAAGCTCAAAAATGTAAACCTCCCTTTATTTATGTATTTCAGGCAAAAATTTACTTGGAATTTTTACTTTACGTGACTGCATAAGTATATTTCATAAATTAGCATTTCTTTACACAAATGCTGTATGGTTTTACCAGACTTTACACAAAGGATGAGAGTAAAAAGAATTACAACATAGAAATATCTTAAACTGTATACTTCCATAACTTCAAAAGGCTGTGTAAGGATTGTGGCTTCTTTATTGCAGGCCTAAGGGGAAGCTATCCATGTAATCAGATTTTCATTTGGAAATAAAATTCATTGTCAGAATAAAGGTGGGAAAGCAGTAATAAAGATGTACAAATAAGAGAGCATGAATGTAATATGCTGTTTCACTTTTCTCTACCTCATCAACCTATTTTCTTTGCTTCATTTTCTCTTTGCTTATATTTTCAGTTCAAGTGCTATTTCTTATATAAAACTTCTTATTAAATTTCATCCAATTCTATAGAATCAACTATTCCTATTTTTGTGCCCTAATGAACTTACTACATATTTTATAAAGGTGCCATTGAAATTCATATTCATATAAAGGTGCCATTGAAATTCATATATATATATATATGCATGTATGTACGTGTAGGCACTGAGGTGTTATTCTGGAATATAAATATATAACACCTCAATGCCTATACATACATACAATAAATTCTTAAATTCTTGATAAACTCTATATTCCATCTTTAGCATCTAAGATGATATCTTGTCTTATTTGAATCAAGAAAATTCTGGTTAACATATGAGAGAATTAGTTTGATAACCTCTTTCTGTTCCCTCCCTGAAGACCACCCATAAGCGGATATAATAAATGTGCCTACTTTGGCAAATTTCAATGAGCTATTTCAACAGCACAATGATTTAAGTTGCTAAAGAAAAATCTCATCTATGTTATTCATACTACATATCCTCTGGGCCTAGACCAATGTCTGGCATATTGTAAATAAAAAATTATTAAAAGAATGATTCCTTTTTAACTCAAATATCCACTTTTTCCTTCCTTTAAGTGTTCCCCATCACTACTGCTTGTTGAAAACAAGATTCATGGCTATTCTAATGGGTCTTCATTTGTTTGCTGACAATAGTGTGGAAACTGATACTGAGAAATCCATCGATAATAGTGCTTTTACTTCTGAGGGGTTGGCGTAAAATGGGGCATATTTTTTTCTACCACACAGACATAAAAATGAGAAATTGAAAGAATATGATTTCCTTTGTCCAAAGAAAAATCTTTCAAAATATTAAATCTTCAAAAGGTAATTCCTTTATTAATATACCTACTATTTTCTTTGCTCACCTTTTGTAATGAAGTAGATTCTACTCTTAAACGATCTTCAAACACACTCAGTACAAATATCAACCACCCTTCAACTCAAGTACTGCATACCCTTCCCACTCTTTGATATGCTCTTTGTCTCCTTATCTCACCAGGACACACATTGATCATAATAAGTAGTCAATTTCTAGATGTCCATTACTGGTTTAGAGTAACAAAAAGTCACAAAATGGTGTGATTTAACAATTCAAACTATTCTTCTACAAATTTGTCTCCCTTTCTGAAGGAATCTGACCATTGCCTTCCTAGGCTGGCCAGAGATCACTCTAAACCTCTTATTCCCCCTGCCCCTGCTATGCTTTTGCACCTGCTAAAGATGTATAAGCATGAGATAACGAGGCCTAGTAAGCATGGCTGCATCCCTAACTCCCATCATTATTCAGTCCTGCTATTGATAGCAACCACTACTCCCTGCACTTTCCCAAGCACTTTCCTTGGGCAACCACTATTCCTTGTACAGTCTTAATCCTTTTCCTTGGCAGGTAGCCACAATTCCTTTCCATTGACACCACACCCCCCAGCCCCCACCATGACCCTATAAAAGACCTCAGAGCCTATACAAGAGGAACCTGTCTGGTCTAAGTATGGCCCTGTACGGGGAAGCAGTGGAGGGGACTACTCTGATATCCCCCACCTCTTCCTTTTGTGACCCTGATTCCCTTCTCTCTCTTCTCTCTTTCTCCCTCTTCTTCACAATCTCCAGGAGGTTATTTTCTGTTTCCTGCTAACCCTCCACCCAACACTTCATTATCCAACCCAGGACTGATGAGATCAGCCTCTACTTTCCCCCAGGCACACCCCAAAGAGTAAATCTGTCCCCCACTCCCAGGGACTCCTGCAAGACTGGGCTCTGTGGCGGACTTCTGGAGAAATTGGAGTGGGGATGCCTGCCCAATCTCCTGGAGAAAACCTTCTCTAACATGCCCAGGCCACATCCACAAGAGAATCCATACAAGTTCCTAGTTCTGTTTGAGAAATACTCCAACACAAGGCTATGGACTCCTGGCTGCTTTCTTATCAATTACTGTGGACACACAAATTTCTCAAATTCTGAGAGGAATTTGTGTTGCCTTCTAAAAAATTGTTTGCCCATCGATTTAAAAGAGGATATGTGGCCTAAGCATCTTATATTTTATTCTCTCTCAGGTTAGCCTATGTACAAGCTACACAATGGCAGCCAATGGACTGAATTTGGCATGCTTGATTTCAAAATTCTTCATGACTTTAGTAACTACCTGGAGAGAAGTGGCAAGTGGCAGGAAGTCCCTATGCCAAAGCTTTATTTGTTTTCTACCTGCATCCCTCTTTCTGCCAAAATTTCTCTGCCCACCCTGGAGCTAAGGTCTTGTCAAGCATAAATAGAAAGAAATTACACATAGACCATAGGAAGAAATGACAAGAGGGCTCTAAATTATAATATCATAGGCCAGTTGGGCCTGTTTTGCAAAAAGGAGGGCCAAAGCCACAGGAACAGATGAGACTGTTGTTCTGGGGACAGGAAAGGTGGTGTAGGAGGAAATAAAATAGATACCTGTGGTGTTATGGCTTGTATCTAGATGTCCTACCAAAGCCTCAAGTGGTCATCAGGTGGGGCTTTTCAGAAGTAGCTGGATCTAGGGCATGTAATGCTGGGATCAAGTATATGATGAGGAGATTGATTCCTGATATGGTGCTAGGATTAAGGCTGCCCCACCCTGGTGTAAGATAAAATGAAAGAGGGTTGTTGCTTTGTCACTTGTAGCTTGCTGCTTGTGCTATCTTCTCCCTGCATGAACTATGTCCCTCTGTCATTGCCACCCTGCCTCGAAGCCAGCCAATTATGGACTGAAATCTCTACAAACTGTGAGCTAAATAAACTTTTTCTAATTTAACTTCAGGTGTTGGGTAATTTGTCTCAGCAACAAGGAAAAAGTAACTAAGACACACACTGACCAGACAACCTCTTGCACAAAAATATTTCTTGTGCATTGTAAATTCTTAGACTGTAATTAGAGGAATAGTTTGCTCTTCTGCTGACTTGGACATGCGTTGACAGTCAGCCAAATTTAAAATATAGCAATCTGAGACAAAAATAAATAAATAAAAGAGAAAGAGGAGGATAAGGTCAACTTTAAAATCCAAGTGTCCACTGTCAGGTTTGTTATAAAAAGACTGATTATATTAAGTAGGACAGAAAAGAGAATATGAAGAAAGCTGTAAGTATAGATATATATTCCTGAAGAGAGTGGATTTCACATGATAAGATTTTTTTTGCCCTACCAGAAAGAAAAAGGGAGAGATAGTGGCAAAAGTAGAAGGTTCAAATATGTTGAGAAAGGGTTTGTTGAATATCCAGTTTATAGGAAGAAATATGTATGTTTAGTAATTTTGAGCTTTGGTTGAGTCCAGATTGTGCCTTCTAAAGCTCCTTGTTACTCTAAAAGTTCCTTGTTACTCTCTCAAAGGACACTGATGAGGGGGTGCTGTTGCCTTGATTCTTTGATCATCAATCACTCCTCCCCAGTTCCCAACTCTCCTCTCTGGCCTACCTGGTGCTTTCAGGCAAAGTCTTTAGCTCTCATTTCTAAAATTGACACTGGACATGAGCTTTTTCTGCATAACTAGCAGGAACAGCTATACTGCTCAATAACAAGAAGCAGGGTGGAACTGCCTCCTGGGGCAATTCTGACCTAGTTTTTGACACTCATTATCACTGCTCAAGTGTACAGGTCTTCAAAGATGCAAAACTGAAAAACATTTTGTCATACTGGTGACTTCCAGGCTAAAGTTTCTTATGCTAGCACACCTTCAGGCTCAAATATCTGACTTTCTCTGACTTGTGTTCCAGTTATTGGTGATAAAATATGCATGCCAATCCAGCATGATACAACTAGCCAGATTATGCAAGGCTTATATGATTGTTATGTATGTGTTATAACACTTAGAGATGTTCAAACACTATGTGGTCCAGGCAATGTGACATACTCTGCATCTATGGACAGCAGATTCTTCTTAAACAGACACTACACTAGATGGACAGTACATTCTTCTTAGACGGCACTCTGTTGAAGGATGACAAATTTAGGTAAAAGCTTCTTCATGTCATTTAACATAATGTCCCCAGTGATTGTCATGCTAAAATGTTATGTGTCCTGTGATCTCAAGTTTTCTCAGTGAAACTTTATAATTGCCATCTGTTAATATTCTGCAGAGACTCAACTTCTAAAGTAGCCATGATTGATAAGGAAATAACAATTCCCTGGTTATATTATATATTATATATTTCAAGGTGTTTGATATCTAGATATGATCATAGGATTAAACCTACTACTCCTACTGATATAATTGATCTCCTGTAAGTTCAACAACCGAGATTTGGAGACCAGAGTTAAAAAGGTAACTTGGTTAAGAATATAACCAATATTTTGACCCTGGCCCTCCCAGATCAACAAGAACCCAGGACGTGAAGGGACCTTTTCTAGAGGATCCTGCAACTTTGTGAGTCTCCCAACCTCCTGCATAGTGAGACTGATGGACCCCAAAGGATAAGAATCAATCAATGTGCAGAGCACAACAAAAAAAGTGTCACCGGAGAGAGAAACACATCTTATGCTTCCATGAAAAGTCACATGGTCAAGCAAGACTCTGACCTGTCCTGTCCACTGACACTGACAGAAGAGCTGAGAGGCTGTGCACATGGTTTCAAAAGTAATGACTGTTGAGTCTTGAATGATACTGATAGTAAGAGGTTAATTTTGATTAAGACAAATCTCACTTTAACTTGGTCTTAAATGCCCAGCAGAGAAGTATAACCAGATAGATACAAAAATAATAGTAATATAGGCTAGATGTAAAAAGGGGGTGGCAATCACTGACCCCTACTCACAATTTTCAGCTCTATCTGCAGTCAAGTCTAGGAGCCAGTTGGTTACAACTGCTATTCCAAACCCTTAAGAACAGTGTTTGGATGTGACTCCTTCCCCAATTTGTCTTTCCATTCTGATGCTCATGCTTTTGTCATACATGCTTTAATCTCTTGGATAATTTTGTTTATTCTTGCCTAGAGACTGCCAAACTCCCAGTGATCATGCAGATGGAACCAACAATAATGATACCTGCGATCCATTGCCCCCACACAAAGTCTACAATGTTTCCCACTGCTGGATGTGTGTAGAAACTCCAAGTAGGGAAGGAGGCTTCCGCTGGCATTTTAGTCCAGCAACAGCTAAAAATTGGACAGCTTTCTCTCTCAGAAATTAAATGAGAAGAACAGTGCAAGGTCATAGAAAATGCTCAGACTAGGTTAAACAGGGCAACTGCTCACAACATATGCTGTCCCCAGTAGTTGGGGATTGGTAATATCTGAACACGTTACCATAAAGGACCCTGTTATAGGGCATGTTAAACAACATTCTTATCTTAAACACATGGTAGGACAGATACCTAAACACCTGTATCTCAATATTATGCACGCTACTATTCCTCGTTTGTGGTAGAATGGGGAAAAATATCATGGAACATTTCTCACAGACGTGGTTCCATCAGGACATTTATGGCTCTGTGGCCAGTATGCCCAGACACATCTACCTGCTAATTAGACAGGACGATGCACATGAGGATGTCCTAATATTCCTGACTACATTCTCCCCTTTCGGCCAGAACAACCTCATAATCAGGATGCTGTTTGCTACCAGTGGCACTGTGTAAAATATACTCCTTGGTGGTTTTACCCCGGGCTGTGACTCTTCCAGGAGTAGCAGCTATTAAGGTAACCTTGAACATAGAGGCCTTAGCCCAACACCTAGCCCATGCATTAAATGTTACTCACTGGGCTATGACATTAAAAATGGATGGAACATACCATATTAAAAAGGCAGTTTGAAAAAAATCACATGGTTTTAGATTTCCTTACACCTGCCCAAGGGGGCACATACTCCATGCCACATACAAAATGTTGTACTTTCATCCCAGATAATCATGATAATGTAACTGTAGGTCTGTGGGGAATACAGAGGTTAGGCAATAAAACAAATGTCTCAGGACCCCCTGCAGAGTTTGTGGGATTCATGGAAGTCTGTTATCCTATCTTGGATTCTTCCCTTTATGGTGCCTGTTCTCTTTTTACTTGCCTGTTTATTACTGCCAAGCCTAATAAGTCTGTTTCAAAGATTTCTCACCAACAGAATTGTGGCCATTTCACAAGCAGGTGCTAAGGATCACACCAATGTGATCCTCCACCTTGTCCAGACAAAATCCTCAGCACCACTGCCCCTAATCAGCAGGAAGTAGTTAAGAAAGAGATGGGCTACCCGTTTTTCCTAATTATAGAGTCTGGAATGAAGGAACCGGACCATCACCAGAGACAGTGCTCTAAACCTCTCCACCCCTCCCTAGGCTTTTACATCTGCTAAGGAAGTATAAGCATGGGATAATAAGGCCCAGTAAACACAACGACACCCCGTAACTCCCATCATTTTTCAACCCTACTATTGATAGCAACCACTACTCCCTGTACTTTCCCAAACTTTGTCCTTGGGCAGCAAATACTCCCAGTACTTTTCTAAGCCTTATGCTTGGCAGGTATCTACAATTCCCTTTCACTGAGCTGTCCCCGTCATGACTTTATAAAAGACTTCACAACCTGTACGAGAAGAAACGCTCTCATGTAACTGCCAGGACAGTCCCTCTCAGGTTTGTTCTGAAATAAACCTGTCCTGTTGAGCTCATACCCATGTTTTGTTTTTTTGGTTTTTCTCCCCCTCCTTTTTCCTAATACTTCCCTCCCTTTGGTTCTCTCTCATATGCAGACACATACACAACCACCCAACTCTCCTTTAATTTTTTCCTAAACTTTGTTCAAACCTCAAGAAAAGTTGAGGTGCCCTGTTGATAAATTTGTAATAAAAATTTTAGATATTATAAATCTTTAACTTTTATGCTTAGTTTATTTCTATCAGTTTATCATTTATGTTTATCAAATAAATTATTAGTGCTGAGTTCTGTGGTCACTTTCTTTAGGTTAAAAAGAGGAAACTCTTACACAATTCTAAAAGGAAACAGAATGTATGATAGATGAATATAGACACTTTTCTGTTTTATTTCTATTCCCTTTTTTGATGATACCCACCACTCATGGATGA
>PVJO010007451.1:17255-81852 GCA_004026905.1 Hystrix cristata | reverse complement strand
CTTTAACCACTGCGCTAAATCCCCAGCCCCCTATCTTTTTCTTTTTTTTTTTTTTTTTGGTGCCGAGGATTGAGTTGAGGGCCTTGGCTTGCAAGGCAAGCACTCAGCTTACCCCCTAACTTCATTTCCTTTTTATCTCCTTCAATTCTAGCTGAATGAGTTATAAGTAGTAGTGTGCTGGTAAGTTGACTCTCAAAGACAAAAACAAGAAAACAGCTTGGATTTGTAGCCTTCTCAAAGTTCTGCGTGTGCACATCCACAGGGGCCGAGATCAGGCCAGCGCCGATGGCTTCACAGTGTGGCATCAGGGAACCGACTGGGAAGAGAGGTGTACAATCTGATCTCAGAAAGGTTTTCATCTTCATACAGTCCCCCCTTCACACACTCTCAGCCATCCTTGTCTTCTGTTCTTTCTAAATGAATTTTACAACCGTTCCTTTTTTCCCCAGAATTATTAATATTACCTGATGTTAAACTTTGACTGTGCTATTTTTATTTTAATAACATTCCAAACACTCAGACAGCTTTTGGGTTCTTTCTTTCCCCTCCTGAGCCCTGAAAGTATAGAGAATAAAACAATGAATACTTGTTTCACTCATTTCTGAAAAGTAAAAGACTGCCTATGTAGTTAAATTGTCCTTGTGTTGTCCCTCGTATCAGTACACCTCAGCCCCAGCCAAGGGACCCATCAATTACTGTTTGGAGGGCGTGTATGTGTGTGTGTGTCTTAGTTACGTTCCTCATTGCTGGGACACAATACCCCACACCCAGACATAAAGGAAGAGAGGTTTATTTTGGCTCATGTTTTAGAAGTTTCGGTCCTTTGTCCACTGGCCCCAAGGCAGGACAGCATGGCAGCAGGGCATGGTGGAAGAGAGCAGATCACACCATGGCAGATAGGAAGCAGAGCGAGTGAAGGGAGAAGGGGGGGAATAGAGGAAGCCTTTCCAGGCCACACCCCAGTGACCCGTCTCTTCTGGCCACACTGCATCTCCTAACAGCACGTCAGCTCTCATCCCCCGTAATCCAGTTGTTTCCAAATGTCCCAGCGATGATTGAATGAGGATTTAGAGGGATGATAGATGAAAACCAGAACAATGTGTGAAACAGTTTAGTTTGTTTTCATTTTACATAAGAGGCATCTTACTGTATCTATTCTACTGTGCCTTGCTATTTCTGATCAGCATTACGTTTGTGAGATTAATCCGTGCTGTGAATGTATAGTGTAGGCTTGAGCCTTTAAAGCTCAGAGCTTTTGTGAATCTTTGTCTAGAGAATAGGGTTAAAATTTCTTACTCCATATTTAGATGTTCATAATCTTTCTTTGTACTCATTTGCAATCTCATTTTCCCTGTGATTCCGATCTGTTTGCTTACCATAATTGCATATTGGTTTTGAGCTCTTTTGATTTGCTAACTATAATCCTACATGGATTTTCAGCTTCTTAAAAATTTGCTCATTCTAACTGTACATGAACTTACAACTTTTTTTTTTATTTCCTGAATATGTTCTCTTTCTGTGGAATGCTTTTCTCCTTTTTTTTCTGTGAAACCACACTTCTAGCCATTATAATTTTTAACATCAGCATATACAAATATGTATTTAAAATATTTTTCAGAATCTCTTTGGACATTTTGTTTAATAATGAAAAGAAGTGATATAGTTATAATTTTCTAAAAATTACTAAATCTCATGCTAACGATCTTGTTCTTCAAGTTCTCACTTTATTCTATTGGTCAAAACCTGGGATGACTCCCTGTACCAAAGTAAGAAGTCACTAACTCTCAGAGCAGGACCCTTAGATGTCAAAATTGAATTTTTGCCTATCACCTTTGCCCTGTGAAGGTGCTAGGCAGAAATAGAGATTGTAGATAAACATAGTCCTTCTAGGCTAGGTGGAGAGACTTTATTGCAAGTAGTCATTATTATCTTGTTTCTCCCTTTTAATAAATGTCCAAAGAAAAATTGTTTTTGAAAGATACAAAAAGTAACATTTGTATTACTTTTCTCCAATGATAACCAGGGTTGGTATTAAAATACCAGTGTAAACTCAAAAAAACAACCCCCCCCAAATTTAAAGACCCCGTCAAAAAATGGGCATCTGAAATGAATAAATATTTCTCAGACAAAGAAATAAAAATGGCAAATAAATATATGAAAAAGTGTTCAACATAACTGGTCATTCAAGAGATGCAAATCAAAACAATGCTAAGATTTCATCTCACTCCAGAAAGAGCGGCTATCATCAAGAAATCAACCAATAACAAATGCTGGCAGGACTGTGGGGAAAAAGGAACCCTCCTCCACTGTTGGTGGGAATGTAGCCTGGTCCAACCACTGCGGAAATCAGTGTGGAGATTCCTCAGTAAACTACAACTAGAGGTTCCATTTGACACAGCTAGTCCTCTGCTTGGTATCCTCCCAGAAGAATTAAAATGATCATACCACAGTGATATATGCACAACAATGTTCATAGCAACACAATTTTTAATAACTAAGTTTTGGAACAACCCAGATGCCCAACAACTAATGAATGGCTAGAGAAGACATGGTTTTTCTATGCAATGGAGTACTACTCTGCCATAAAAAGGATAAACTAGGGACATTTGTAGGTAAATGGATGCACCTTGAGAGCATACTCTTTTTTTTTTTTTTTTTTTGGAGCTGGGGATCGAATTTGAGGCCTTATGCTTGCAAGGCAAGCACTCTAACCACTGAGCTAAATCCCCAGCCCTCTTGAGAGCATACTCTTAAGTGAAATAAATCAGATATTCATGAGTACACATCAAATTGTTTCTCTGATATGAGAAACCATAAGTGTAAATAAGGACAAAGAAGTATAATATTATAAAAAAGGAAGATAATATTCAAAAGAGAGGAGAGCTAGAAAGGGAGAAGGGAGAAAAGAAGGAAGGGAAAAAGAAAAAGGAGAAGGGGGAAAAATTGAAAAATGTAAATAAACCTGCTGTAAATAGGGAAGGGTGGGAGAATGGAAGGAGAGAGAAGAAAATTTGGTCCATGATGGATATATAATTGTTTATTCATTTCTTATTTAATATTATATAGCAAGCAGTTTTCTCAGTCTACTCCTTAGCACTATGATTATTAATAACTCCATGGTATTCTATTTTACTTATATATTACAGTTAATTGCTCTCTTACTATAGAACATTTGGGTTATTTTCATGTACTTGCTGATGTAAATTATGCTCCAATAAATATTTTTGTCTATATATCTTTGTGCACATAGCTTATTATTTCCTTAAGAAAAATTTCTAGAAGTACAAATACTAAATCTAAGAGTGTGCATGTTTTGAAGACTCTTAATACATATAGTTTAATTGTTCTCAATGTGTCTTTACTGTCTTGACCTTTTTTACTTTTTTCGTATACTTTTTTAAAACAATCTCAAAAAAAAAATCTCAAACTTGAGAAAGAGTTGCAAGATTAATAACAAAGATCTTTTTGTCCTCTGAATCATAAATTGCTAACTTGGTGCCCATTTACCTTCAAACACCTTAAGGTGCATTTCCTAAAAACAAAACCATCCTCTTACAATAACCACAATATAACCAGTAAAGTCTTACAATTCTTAGTGCTCACTCAAGGCTGTTCTGTATGTTAATACTGTCATTTGTAACAAAAGGTTCAGAATGAGGTATCACATTTTAGTTTTTCTATCTCTTTAGCCTCCTTTGGTCTGGAATAGTTCTTTAGTTTTTCTTCGAGCTTTTGACCTGACACACCTATAGATATTATAGATGTAGATCAGTTATTTTGTAGAATTTTCTGCTGTTTGGGTTCTAGCCCAGTTTTAATACTTAGGCCTCATTATGAAAAGATTTTTCCTAACTCTCCTTGATTTAATTTATAGGTATTGTATGTATGTGTTTCCTTTGAATGCGCATGTAAATGATGAACAAGTCATTTACAGTTAGTATTGAATGAAGAATTTAGAAATATACTGATCAAATAAAATTCTTATAGGTTGAATACAAATGAATATAAATTCCACTTAAGTGGAATTTATTTTTTCATTTTAATGAAAAATATATAATTTTAACAATCTTCATTTTATGACTAATACAAAAAGGAGACTAACATTGTACCTGATTATTGATTTTCCACTCTCCTACAGCTATTATCTTCCCAAAAAGTTCACCCAGTGTAACATTGAAGAGTATCATGACTTCCTGAACAGTGGAGGTGGGGCCTGTCTGTTCAACAAACCTTCTAAGGTAATAAGTATGATCAGGAGTTATTAGTTATTAATCTTCCTAGTGTTATAAACACATTTTCAGCCATTGGGTCTAAAAGAGAGCTTTTCAACTTGGATTCTTTGTACATATTCTAGATATGCTAAATATCTACATTTTCAAAATCAGTTTAATATTGAGTATTTTGGACTTTTCTGAGGTAATAGAATGCAGATGGAAATGAGTAGAATTCTTTTGTTTTCTCTATCTTGCTTTCTTTTGGCCCCTCATTAGTTATGAAAGTGTATGTGTGTCTTTTTATAGGGATGTGTACATTTTCATTCTGTCATCTGAAAATTTAACTTTTGAGTGAATATTACATATTTACATATGTAGCTAATAGCAGTTTTCTACTATTTACTTATTTGTCTGTCACTAAAGGACAAATCATATTCCAAACATAATAAAATTGGTGGAGAGTTAAAAAGTAAAACATATCTAAAATGTATTTTTGGACTGGCCAATAATTGCTCTAATCTCTGAGGCAAATTGTTATTGTCATTCCTGCAAACCTATGTTAATAATAGGTGCTGTTTTATATTATATAGTTCAGCAGATATATTAATTTTTGTGATGCTTTAAAAAGGAAAAAAATTAATAAAGAGCTTTTCACAGATGCTTAAACTTGATTCTCATAAACATTTTTGAGTGCAAATTAATTAGAAAAACAGCTGGTATTATTATTATGCCTAAGCAGTTGTATGAAGATTTTATTTTTTTTTTTTGAATTCTGGTGCCAGGAACTGAACGTAGGACTTACAAATGCTAAGCGCATGCTCTGTTTCTGAGCCACACCTCAGCCCTGTGCCAAGATTTGATGAGATTGATTTATTTAGTGTCAAGATTTTAGTCCAGACATTCTGACTCCAAACACCTTGCTCCTGACTGAAATGGAATTTCAGGAATTTGTTAGACTTGGTTTTAGTCAATGACTAGACTTTTTAAAATTTTGGTCCCATTTACCAGGCCCTACTTGGTGTGTATATTATATATGTAAATATATGCGATGCTGTATACATGCGTTAAACATGCAATGGATATTTCAGTGGACATTTCTGAATTTCTAAGTTCTAAAAGTCATGCTTTTTAGTTTAGGAAAATAAAAACGTATTTGGGGTGACTGGCAGGTTTGACAGACATACAGTGTGGCACTTAGGCCTCTCAGTGTCTTCGCTGTTGATTTTTCTGTAGTTTAGTTCCCTCTCTGGTTTTTGTTCCACAGCTTCTTGAGCCTCCTGAGTGTGGTAATGGCTTCATTGAAACTGGAGAGGAGTGTGACTGTGGGACCACTGCAGTAAGTCTCTGGTAGTTTTGAAGATGATGTTTAGGTACTCCAGGGTCCTTCTAGGTCCATACACTCAGATGTACAGAGCAAGTATTATGTTTGGAGATTTTGTAGAATTTGTGGATGAAAGATTAGTATTGTGAGTTTGTACACTTACTTTAGAAATTTGGTACTATTAGCAGATTTTAGGAAAAGGACACTGTTTTCTGATGTTCTGCAAATGTTTACCTTTCTTAGGAATGTGTCCTTGAAGGAGCAGAATGTTGTAAGAAATGCACACTGACTCAAGACTCTCAATGCAGTGATGGTCTCTGCTGTAAAAAGTGCAAGGTAAATAAAAGCTAATCAATGACAAATGGGCAGAAAGAATGCAAGTGATTAAACTGCTAAGGGTGAGCAAGTACAGTGTAATGATAACAGAGTCTCAATAACTAAATTCTGGTGAGATTTCTGTAATATCTTATGAGGTATAGTTACCATTATTTTTCCAACCAATAGTGGTTTTCCTAAGGTCTTGTATGAAGTGAGTCAGGGCTTTTGGGCCTGAACCGCATTAATCTTCAGAGGCTATCCTCTCTATACTGCCTCTGGGAGGAGCAGGCACATTAAATGAAAATAAGTGTTACTGATCTTTGCTACAAGTTTACCTTTCTTTGTCAAGCCAAGCAGGTATTCAGTAGATTCTTCTTGTTGCTCAGCCTCATGTATCTCTTGCATTTGCTGTTGTGGGGGTAAAAGGAATACTTAAGCCATGATCATATGTTACATGTTTTAGTGTGAGTGGGATTGAAACTGTGTCTTTACACACTTTATCTAGTTTTATTCTTTCAGCAATACCCTCACATCTGTTTTCAGATATTTAAACCTTTATATAAAGACTAACAGTTATTTAGGGCTTACCTTTCCCAAAGAACTCAAATTGTTCTTTTCTCTTCTCACATTATACCTGGTGTAACATTCTACATTGTTTCACATCTGTTTCTGGTGTGTACATTTTATAGAGCAGAGGGAGGCACTTACATGGTACTTGGTATAGGTTCAGTTAATGCTTGCTGAATGAATGAATATATACATGGTTCTCCCTTTATGATTATTTGCTGCTGGGATAGCTTTAATGAGTTTCAGCAAAGTGGAGTATGAAGCTATCCTAGTGCTGGGGAGATCCAACATGGCTGACTGGAGGAAGCCTTACTTTGGAAAGTCTCAGGGAACATTAGCTAAAAACCCAGGTACCTGGAAGCAGGGGAGGGACTTAACACCCTAATTCAGAAAATCAGTGTGAAAGAGGATACATGTAGATCAAACTAAACGTCTGGATAGGAGCTGAAAGGAGGAGAGGAGGTTGTGCCATGTCCAGTCCACAGGGCCTCCACCCTTGCTCATCCTGGGAGAACTTTCCAGACAGCCAGAGGGAACCAAGGCATGCTGCAGAGACTAGTCTCCAGGAGAGACTCTGGATATGCAAGCCCTTTCACCCCACAATCCTCCCTCTAAACATCGAGGAAGCTGCAACCCTGCAACAGCCTCAGCAACATTCAGGAGGGGCAGGAGAAGCTCCCTCCACACCACCCACCTGACTCCGGGCAGCAAGAGAATAAGCAAGTGAATGGTGACCACCAAGTCCCAGCTGCTTGTGGCTGCCTGAGTCACTACATGGCACCTGTGTTAGTATTGGGCCCATCTGAGCCTCCACTAAGTGGCATGGAGCTGCCTGAGCCAGGTCCCTCAAATGGGTCCCATGCCTGCCAGGACCTCCATATAGCACCTAGCACTGATGCTGGACCCGTTTGAATCTGTGCCTGGCACCCCGAGATCTCTTGAGTCTCCACCCAGTGCTCACTGCCCCACACCTTCCCTGGACCCGCCAGAGACTGTCTGGCATACAGCAGCAGTCCTGGGCATGCCGGGTCTCCACCGGGCACCCCAGGCCCACATGAATCTGTCTGGTACTCTGGTCTGCTAGAGCCCTCACTCAGCACCAGGCACCCTGTCCCCTCCTTGGGTGCACTGGGAGTCTCCATCTTGTACCCTGCAACAGTCCTGGGTGCCTCTGCGTCTCTGCTGAGTGGCCCAGACCTGCCGGAGTCTCTGCCCAGCACATCAGGCCAGTCACATGCCCCCCAGAGTCTGTCTGGTGCTCAGTACTGGTTCCAGGCCCATCTGATCTGCCTGGTACCCCGGGCCCACATGAGTCTCCACCCAGCATCTGGTGCCCTCCCTGGGGCTGCTGAGTCTCCCTACATCAGTTCTGGACACACCTAGGTCTCTGCTGGGTGCCCTGAACCTGCACAAGCCTCCATGTGTGGTTTCCAGCTGGTCCCATAGTTGCCAGAGTCTCCCTCTGACACCTAGTGCTGGTCCCCAGCCTGCTAGAGTCTACACCAGGTGGTGCTCACTTGAGTCTTCACCCAGTCTGTCACCCCACACCCTCCCTGGGCCTCTTGGAACACACTGGGGTTTGTAGATGGGGCACCCCTTGAACAGAGAGGTCACTGCACAAACCCATAGGCTACTGAAGGGCAGACAGGAATGCGACTTGTAGGATTAAAGACTGTAGGTTCTGAAAGAAAAACCCTCATTTGGAAATATGTAGGAATTTTTTCCTCTCTACTTTTGACCTAAATTTTCCCCCTGTCATTATTTATTTGGTAGAGTTTGGATATTCATTACCCATTTTTTCCCTCTCTTTTTAAATTACTACTTGTTTTATTTGTTTGATTAGGTCCTCTTTTTATTCCTCTTCCCTTCTTTTCCTTTCTCTCTCTCTTTCAGTTTGTTATTATTATTTTGTTTTTTCTTCTTTTATGCTCCATCTTTTATTATTTATCCTTTTCCTTGTTTTTTCTGTTACTCTTGTCTAATACCACTCTCTTCTACTCCTTAGTAGGATCCTTTGTTTCAATTTTATAACCTTCTTCCCATTTTCCAGTCTTATCTAAACTCTATCTCAAATCTGCTCATATTTCTACTTTAGATATTCTGAAATTGTGTCTTGTGCCAATTTCCAGGAAGAAGAGAGCCAGAACATATGAAATTAAATTATCTTGCTTATTTCCGTATTTTTATGGCCTGGTTACCCACATTAAAATGCAAGTTCCTTGTGAGCCGAGGCTCCCGGCGTTTTGTTCTCCCCTGAGTCTTCAATGACTAGAACAGTGCTTTGTATAGCCCAAGTACTTAGTAAATACTTGATAAATGAGTAAATATTTGGTTCACATCTCTTAAAAATTAGCCTTTGAAATCCTCAGTGGAGTTGACAGTGGCTGCACATGATCCAGATGCAGCGGGAGACTCAGTGGCTGGAGGGTTGTGAGCTGGTGGGGAAGATGCAGCTCCAACAGAAGGAGCCAGTCCCGGGCATTAGCACCGTGGAGCGGCAAAGGGAAAGTGGCTCAAGAAGGAAGGAGAATGTGGTGACTTTATGTATCTGTGTTCTATTTTGTCATAACAAGCACTCCTAGAGTTTGTAAACCCAGCGAGGTTAAAAAGTTATAGAACTGCACACTTCAAAAAATATTTGAGGTGATTGAAAACATAGGTACAAATCAGGGAAACGTTGGACCAAAGTAAATAGCCAGGATTTAAATCTATGTAAAGATCAGGCAGGTAGCTTTGCCAGAAAATCAGACTTCTGTGATTCAGCCCAAAATGATGGGACTTACAATTCTTGGCAGATAAGGAAAAAGCCAGAGAGAGAGAGAGAGAGAGAGAGAGAGAGAGAGAGAGAGAGAGAGAAAGAGAAAGAATGAGCTAGAATTTGGACTAATTCTTATCAGGCACTATGAGGCTTTATGTGTGATGATCATGGAAGTTACCCCATACACAAGGCACTGTCTCTTAAAACTATTAAAAACAGCATCGTGTTCAATAACTGTGGTTTTCCTATCATTTTAAAATAGTTTAAGGTATTCCTAACCAAATCATTTTTATTTTCTTTTTAAAGGTGGTACTATGAGAGATTCCGTTTTCTCTACAGTTTTACGCATTGATTTTTGTTCATTTTAGTTTCAGCCCATGGGGACTGTATGCCGAGAAGCAGTGAACGATTGTGATATTCGCGAAACATGCTCGGGAAATTCAAGTCAGGTAATTTACAGAACAATTTCCTTAAACCCTAGGGGAAAAAGTGGGGGTATCTTTAGTGCTGGGACCGCCCCCCTGAAATGCGGTGGACAGGCTGCATGTGTATCTCTTTCACATCGTCTCTCTTTTTTGCTCAGGTCTTTAAGATTCATCAAGATTCAGCAGAATTTTGTCTTAATGTTGAATTAGCCTAAGACTGCGTGCATGTCTTAAATATTTTGGTTTTGGTTTTAAATTCAGAGAAAAGGTACTTTATTTTTTATCTACTTAGTGAAGGAAGAAGCAAAAGACTTGAGCTTGGCGAGCGAGGCACCAGCTGAGACAGTCTGAGAGCCCGGGCCTGAGAGGAAGGTGCCCTCTCTCTTGGAGACAGTCATGTGGCCTCTGCTCTTTACAGCTGTCCTTGAAATGGAGAGTGTTTAGCTGTAGATAGACACACGGGGGAAACTGGAAACCGATGTGGGCCCACAGGTTTCAAAATGTCCTGTCCTCGCTTTGCACAGTAGTGCTGGACTTTAAAAATGGCCATGCAAGCTGAAACCGTGCAACATAGCCTTGCACATTTTCTGTCTGTATAATAGTAAATGTAAAAATTATCGTCTGTTTTAGAGCCCCACAAGAAGGTCTTATGATTTTTTATAGTTGCTTCAAGGAAAAATAATGGGATTATAAAGCGTGTCTTTTTCTGAGGTTACTTCTCAAAGCAGACTTCCACTCAACCGTCTCTGTTCTAAGAGACAGCTGTACCACTTCTGCCGGTGGAGGATAGGAGGCTGTTTCTTGTCAGGCCCCTGGGCACACTGCCTGCCTTTGTTCCCGCCCCCTTTTCCTCCCTGCTCTAGTCATTTCTGTTCATTTACTGCTGTGTAACTCACTGTGCTTGCCTCTGGTGGATCCATGTTTTAGGAGTGCAAATGGTTGCATTTCCTCTCATTTTTTTTTTTTTTTTTTTTTGAGACAGGGTCTTGGTGTGTAGTTCAGGCTGGCCTTGAACTCACTATGTAGTTCAGGCTGGCCTCAAACTCATGGCAGTCCGCCTGCCTCAGCCTCCCAAGTGCTGGGATTATAGGTGTGTGCCACCATGCTCAGCACCTACTCTTTCTCGTACTGTTTTTATTTGTAAATGATTTAAGGGACTAAGTGTATTATCAGATGCAATTTTTAAAATGAAAACATAAAAGAGATTATCCTGAGCCTGATGTTTTGCTTTGCATATTTGACTCATAGTTTGTTCTTTTTTCATAGTGCGCCCCTAACCTTCATAAGATGGATGGGTACCAGTGTGATGGTGTTCAGGTAGGTCACACCACTTTCACACTAGCATGAAAGAAACAGTGGAGTCTGATCAAAGCAGGAAGATCAATTTAAATGATTCAGAATCACTTTGGAAGATAAAGTGCCTTTATAATATGTGTTTGTTATTTCCCCAGTTTTATCATCTTTATCAGCTATCTGACGTAAACAGATACTACATTGCTAACGGGTATTTGCTTTTCTGTTTTAGGGAATTTGCTTTGGAGGAAGATGTAAAACCAGGGATAGACAATGCAAATATATATGGGGACAAAGTAAGTAATTTGTAAAGTAGGACATCAGACAGACTTCATAAGCACAGGTGGGCTGGAAGTAAATTTGTTACCACTTTCTGCCTGGGGGATTCTCAAAGCTGTAGAAGGTAGTCACAGGATGTTAGAGAAAGGTATCTCCAAAACGGAAAGAAGAGGGAATGGGAAATCATGGAGAATTGTGAATAAACCTGCTGTAAATAGGAATGGAGGGAACAGAAGGGAGGGGTGGGGAAGAGGGGGGAGAACCAAGAGACACCATATACAGGTACAAAGCAAACATGATGAATGTGATCAATATATGGACAATGTACCAATTCATGTTCTTGGTTAAAAAAAAAAAAAAAAAAAGGAGAAAAGCGTCTCCTTTGGAAGACGCAGCATCGCACTTTTGGCCAGGTGGTGGCTCTGTGATGAGCCAGAAGATGACTTTGCTGCTAGGCAGGGGAAGCTCCCGCCATGACCCGCGTGGCTGACAGAACAGAGCAGACCTGGCGGTCAGCTCCTTGCTGAGCACCCTGCAATAGACTTGTAGAGTATGTAGGAGGACATGGATCCTGAGTAAGGCACCCTTGACTTAAAACTAGGCACCCTCAGTGAGATCCTGTCTCAGACAAAGGCAAAAAAGAATTGTCCGTGTTTCAGAGGAAAATCCCTAACAGTCATTTAAATCATATTATTTAAATTATATTTTATTTCAACTCATATTTAAACATTGTATAATATATATTTTTCTACAAGTCTTACTGGTCTGCATTTTAGAAGCAGTTGTGTCCTAAACGTTTTCAAAAGATAATTTGTATTAGGGAAAAAAACTGTAAAAAATGATAATCTCTAACTGTCAGCGGCTTTCAGAAGCATACACTCGGATGAGCTGCTAGAAACACTGAGAGGAGAGAAAATTTAGCCTCGCAGATTTGTACTCTGAACAAAGACATGCAGTTTTTATTTCCTCCACTTGAACAGAAACAGTAGCTATTAGTAAGAAATAGGAAAAGAAACTACCAACATATTGTTGTCGTTTTTAATGTACAGAGGTCGAGTGTCCATTATCTGAAATGCGTGGCACCCAGGAGTGTTTTGGGTTTCAGATGTTTTCTGATTTAGGAATATTTACAGATAGATACTGAGCTGTGTTACATAAGAGATCTGATTACACACACAGAATTCATTTATTTTTCATAGACACCTTATGCACAAAGCCTGAAGATACTTTTACACAATATTTTTAATTACCTGTGGGTTTTTGTTTTTATTTTTCACATTTCTAGGGATCAAACCCAGGGCCTCACACATGCTGGGCAAGTACTCCACCACCAGGGTTTTTTTTTTTTTGTTTTGTTTTGTTTTTTTGTGTGTGTGTGTGCTGGGGATTGAACTCAGGGCCTTGTGCTTACTAGGCAAGCACTCTAACCACTGAGCTAAATCCCCAGCCCTCCACCACAAGTCTTATGCCTGAGATTTGACCATAACTCATCACATGAAATTAGGTGGAATTTTCTTGTGGTATTGTGTCGGCACTCAAAAAGCTGCCAGTTTTATACCATTCGAGATTTCATATTTTTGGATTAGGGATGCTCAGCTGGTACCAACAGTTATCTGTGATTAGTTTGCAAAAGTCATTTTGTTTTAATTCTTGAATAAATTTATCAACTAACCTTACCTTTAGAAAAGATAAAAACCTGACAGAGAAGCTAGTATATTTTTAAATGTTATTTGTCTCAGAATTTAGCATGAATCTCATTAAAAACATAATGAAATTGTTTTGATAGCATTAAGAATTAGTAAGCAAGGCAGAAATCGTGCCACTATTTTAAAAATCTAGTTATACTGCATACATATTGTAGTAAAATTGCCTTTTTGATTAATAAGCTTCTCTGCATGAGACATTTCATGCGTTATATTTGGCACTGAGCCGGAAGCTTGTATTTATTCAAGGAGCAGTTTGATTGCACTCTCCCCTCCTTACTTGCCAACTCCTGAGCTGTGTTCTTACGGTCTGTAGGCTGAGTTCCATCAGAGTTCTAAATATTGTTGTTTTCCAACTTTCAAGTGAGTCATGAAAAGTTGTACCTGAGCCCAGGACACCTGAGTATTGGGAGGAGTACAGTTTTAATTTGGGGTCTTGATAGTACCATAGTGGGAAGAGTTGTTGGAGTGTAGCTTTCCTGTACTGCAGGCATCTTGAACAGCTCGCATATTCACTCCCTCACTGATAGAAAATTCTGTTCTGCCTCAGAGGTGACAGCATCAGACAAATACTGCTACGAGAAACTGAATATCGAGGGGACCGAGAAGGGTAACTGTGGGAAAGACAAAGACACTTGGATACAGTGCAGCAAACGGTGAGGCGGGGCTGTTCACCCAGAGTCCATCCCTCAGGCAGCTGCCAGATGCTCCTGTTCTCCGCACCCCACAAAGCATGCTCTTGCCTGCTTGCTTCATTCTCCCCAAGGTTCCGGTGCCACAAGGGCTCCCCAGCCTTGACTTGTACCCCGACTTCTCTCCCAAGGCCTGTGTCATCGTTGCAGCAACAACAGAAATTTCTCATCTAGAACACGTCCCAGCACCTGGAAAACAAGAAAAATTAAAACCACCAGAATATATACGCAGTGCTGTTGAATAATGAAGTGCTCTGATCACATCCATTTTTGCCAAAGATCTCAATGTCTCATGGCTGGAAGCTTAGGAGTGAAATTTAACTCTTCTTCTGTGTGTTGTCCAACACTAAATCACAGATAGCAATTTTTCCCTTTTGCTCCCCCACCACTTATTTTTTCATTTCTATTCTTATTGGCATTACCCCACCTAAAACCTATATTAACTCTCCAGCTATTGTTATAACATTCTCTTAAATTTTCTAAGCCAGCAGTCTGTACAAACAGACTGCTAGCTTATGAACATCGCATACGAACATCGCAATAATTTTCTTCTAATTTCTTTTGTGTCAATTCTTTGTTCAATGTCATTACCTCCACATAGCTAATTATTAGTGAGAATAATACCCAACATTTTCTGGCTGCACACTATGTGCTAAGAACTCTGTCACAGTTTGCATAAGATAATACTAATTCTTTATGACAGTCTTTCCATTTTTATGGAAACTGAAGCATAGTCAATTAATTTACCCAAGGTCATACAGATAGGATGTCATAGAACAGAGTAGAGCTGAGTGTAGTGATGCACGCTTATAATCACACTCATTGAGAGACTGAAGCAAGAGGATCTTAGGTTCCAGCCCACCTTGAACAACTTAGTGAGACCTGGCTCCAAAAATGAGAAAGAGAGAGAGAGGGGGTGGGGTATATAGCTCAGTGGTGGGGGGCCCCTGGGTTCAATCCCCAGTATCACAATAAAAAAAAAAAAAAGAAAGAAACGAAACAGAATTGTTGCTTGGCACTGTACCTAGTCCATGGTTTGCCCCAACCTGCATTTTTGATCTTCTCTATTCCCCCCAAAGTGTGGCAGACCTTACTGTTGCTAATACATACATCACACTGTGTGGGCGTCATATCTTTTTGTCTTGGTCCTTCCTCAGAAAGCTTTTACACTTACGTCATCATCAGTGAAAAACTTTGTCATCCAAAGCCTAGTTGGAAAATGGTTTCTCTGTATTCTATTTCTTGGTTTCTTCTTGAAATAAGTCATCTCCTTCTTCTCTGAACCTCCCATAGGCCTTTATGCTATTCTTATCACCCTTTTCACCAAATGCATGTTTTAATAGTTTTTTATATATGTGATTTATCTTTTCATCCAGAGAAAAATTTCCTCGAGGATAAAGATCATGTCTAATTTTCTTTCTATATTCTAAATTACTTAGAAAGGTTACTATACATGATAAAAAATTAAAAAATTTGAATGACTATTTTTTTTTTGTTTAGAAAGCACTTTTGTTTATGATATAGGAAAATAGTATCATTTAAAATTATTTCGAAAGTATGCATTAATATATATTGTTTTCCATGTTGGTGATAAATACAGATGCTAATTTTTCTCCTTTGTTAATTTGAAAACTAACATTTTCTTATATAAGCTTTCTTGTCTGCCAGTCAGTGTTCATAAAATATTTAATAAAATATGTTTATTATTTTCTCTATCGATAATTAAAATGTATTAGACATAAAGGATATATAAGGTAATATTTAACACGAGTGAAAATATTTTTAAATTGAATTAGAACCATATGTGATAGTAGGAGAAATAACAAAATTTTAAAAAGGTAGTAAAAAAAATTTTAAAAAGGTAGTAAGCCTTTGTGGTTGGGAATCTATAAAATATGTGAAATATAATTTTTTTTTATTCTGGGAAGACAAGTTACGAGAGCATCTGTATTACAAAAGCATGCCCATCCAAAGGCCATTAATTCACTTATCAAATACTAAAAAATAGTTAATCGTATGATCTATGTGATATATTTTATGGAAAGAGATTCTGACATTTAAAAAAGTCTATTTGATGGATGTTTTCTTTAAATAGTACTTGAACTATTGGACACTAAAGAAAAGACTAGAAAACAATTGGGATTTTGGTCTCTTGATAAGACACTTTTCAGAGCAGAAGGCAAACCAATTTGGGCTTATTTTGTTTTGCTTGACATATAAGTAAGTAATATAGTTGATGCAAATTCATGCTAAACTGTGAGAAAATTATCACTCTCACCATGCATGGTTTGTTATATCTTTGCCAACAAAAGTACGTAAGTAATTGGTGCTCTTTCAATGCAGGAATGTGCTCTGTGGTTACCTTTTATGCACAAATGTTGGCAGCATCCCAAGGCTTGGAGAACTTGATGGCGAAATCACGTCTGCTTTAGTCGTACAGCAGGGAAGAACGTTAAACTGCAGGTAATTATCTAATTCTTCCATGAGAACATCAGTCATCTTCCTTCCCAGGAATGCAGCTTGAGACTGCAGCTTTGAGGCCATGTGTGTGCTAGTAAGGCAAAGTGGAATTGAGTTCGTAGAGGTCACTGAGTCTGTCCCAGCAGAAAAACGATGAAAGATGAGATTTAGCTGAATGTAGAATATTATATTGTTACTAGGGTTGTGTTTAGTTGGTTGGTAAAATCTTGCAGGGTTTAGCTTGCATTTCCTTCTTAGTAAGGAAAATGAATGGTTACGTCTTAGTAAAGTCAGTGATTTAAATATGTGGGTCTATTTTTTTCTCCCTTCTGAATTCCCACTTTAATGATCTTTTTGAAAGTTCCTATCTCCACAGGAAGATTCAGGGAAGGAGAAGAGAGAGAGCAGCACACTTTTGGAATATAAAGCAAATGGTTGTGTGGCACATGACTTAGGGGAACTAAGGGAAAGTTTTGTTCCTCAGAGAAAACCCGAGAGCCAGTCCAAGATATATTGTTACTTTCCTGAAGATTCAGAAATTAGCAACATCATATATTTTTGGAAGAAGGAGAAAAGGAGTTTGGGGTTAGCAGCTGAAATAAAGAAGTAGATGAAAGTCTGTTAAAGAAGCAGTTAGATAACACAAATTAAAGCAAAATAAAAGATACATGATATGAAACAGGAAGGTAGACCTTCTGAAGATGGGAAGGGGATCTAGAGATGGAGGAAGAGGAGAGGGAGGAGAGAGGAGGGGGAGGTGGAAAGGATTAAGGTGTCATATGTGTAATGTACCAGTTTCCCACAATGAAAATTCATTATGTATTGCAAGCATGTACTAACAAAAAAATGCCATTCTTTAATCTCCATGTGTTTGTATAGTTTCTGCAGTTTCTCTTGTGGTTGTTTTCTAGTTTCATTCCATTATGGTCTGATAGAAGTATAAGAAATTATTTTGAATTTAAAAATTTGTAACCTTTGCTTTATGGCCTAAAATATGACTTATTTTGGAGAATGTTCCATTGCAAGAAAAAGTATATTTTACAGCTGTTGTATAAAAAAAAGAAAAAAATTTTTTTCGCTATGCAAATTTCTCCAAAATTTACTAGCCTGTATCTTAGGAAACTACTAGAAATTGTACTCCACCAAACTGAAGGAGTAAACCAAGGAAGAAAAAGGCAGGGGATACAGGAAACCAGGATGTCAACCATGGAGAGAATACAGTCTTAAAATTGATAGTGAGGGGAATCTAAGACTTACAGCCCCATACAGGTACATGGGACAACCAGAGCAGGCAGGAGCAGGTCAGAAACTGTGGGGACATCTTCACAGGAAGAAAGACTGGCACTCAGACATGGCTTCAGTGGAGAGTTTGACAGCCAGCAGGGACCTTGGAGTACCTTTGAGTTAATGATGATAAATTTTTAGGAAAGCAGACAAAGAAACAACAAACAAAAGACTTACTGATTTAAAAGAGACCAAAAAGTAGTACAGGAAAAGGGTTATATCACAGAACTGAGTAACATTTACGTGGTTATAATAATGTACATATTTGTTACAGATTAACTATTGATTAAACAAAATTTATGATATGTAGAGGAAAGAAAATAGACTGTACATTCTCAGTGTCCAAAGAAGTCAATTGATAGTACCTAAAATTGAAAAATAAAACATAGTAGTAGAATTCATTTAAAAACAATTAAATAGCATACATCAATAACAAAAGGATCAGTTAAGAGTAGAAAGTGGTTTTCTGCTAGGAAAATTATATTGGGGGAGATGAATGCTTTATTGCATTTACAAAACCAATTTGTCTATATGACTCTTTAAATTATGGGCATGTATAATTTTGATACAAATAAAAAGAATGGAGATTTTTATATTAACATTCACATGGTGACATATAAAAAATTGATTATGGCATTTTCAATTCTTAGCTTCTTTTTGATTATTTTTGTGTATTGTGTGAGCTTGCTAAATTGAATAATGAACTATAATAGTTTAGTCATTCTCAAATAGAATGTGTACATAGTTAATGTTTTGGGGGATATGTAAATTCAAACTATTTTTTCATCCTTGTGTGAAACACATTTGCAATCCTGACATCTACTCATTAAATCAAATCCAGTACTAATAGCTTATTGGACTTACACCAGCAGCAATAGCAAAATAATGAAGTCATTTGAATTCAGGCCCTTATATTTAAATCCTAAACTGTATTGATTTTTCTGAAAAGAATTACATCAAAAGATTCAATTATTTTCTCCATTTAGTTGCTGAACATGCTTAATACTATTGGCTTTTATTCAGTTGTAAGTGGAACGTAGAAGTGATTGGTGGTTTTCTAGTTTTTAGGCATATTGTCAAGATGAATGCAAATTGATGGAATCTTATTTTCTTTTTGCACCCAATCTGTTTTTAGTGGTGGGCATGTTAGGCTTGAAGAGGATGTCGATCTGGGATATGTAGAAGATGGGACGCCCTGTGGTCCCAAAATGATGTGCTTGGAACGCAGGTGTCTTCCAATGGCTTCCTTCAACTTTAGTACTTGCTTAAGCAATAAAGAAGGCACTGTTTGTTCAGGAAATGGAGTGAGTATGGAGCGCCTTGCCGCGGGGAATGGTTCATGTTTTTTCTATCAAGGAAATAAATATGATCCTAAAACGCTTATTTCTTTAATTATGGAAAACATGTTTATCCATGTTTCCGGTTGATATGTGAACACTAATTTGATCATAGCTATTTGAATATGTTTATTTTATAAGGTGAGAATGCTTGGGACTAAGGAAAAGGGTCATCTTTCTAACCAAGTTGTTTTCTTCCTTTCTTATGTTAATGTGATTTCCTATGATATAATGTCAGTTTTCTACAAGTGAACTAGGAGATAAATTTTAACAAACTAATGGAATTTTTTGTTAAGGGAGTAAAAAAAAAAGGATGATGGCCACGATATTTAATTACTGGTATGGTCTGGGCACTGAGCAGTTAGAATAGACCGCAATAACAGCTGTGGCCACACCAGTGCCTTCCAGCTGAGGACAACCTTAGAAATAAGAGCAGAATAATTTAGGGCAACGTTTCTTATGGGTGAATAGAAAGAATGGCATTTGAAAGCTTATTCATTATTTTTTTTCAGTTATGTATCAGATAATGTGATTATATGTAAATGAGTTGAAAGGTTGAATGTTTATTCTCTATTAATCATAACATTTTTTCATTTTCGGTTAGGAATACCTGAACTAAAAAAAAAAAATCTTGGTTCTTTCTCTTTTAGCATGTTCTGTGATTTTCTTTTTATCCTCATTCTGGATTCTTTGCTTAAACTGATTGTATAATCCAGTTGAGGTAGAGGATCCTGGCCACTTCCTGTAATGTGCCTGAGAGACAAGTCAGGAATTTATTAGGGAGGTAACGAGTTGTTCCTTGACAGAGTGTAGGAATTCTTACGTGACCCATAAAAAAGAAAAGACATGAGTTAGTAGCTCTGCTTAAGGGAGGCTGCTAAATCGTCTCTCCTTAATCACTAAGAGGATTTTAGGGAAGATATTTTGGGGGGAAATAGGAGAAAACATTAATGGAATTATTTTTGATCATCCAGGCTGAAAGATGAATTATCATATTTTATTCATCTGAAAATTTCGAATACAAAATTCAGAGACCACAAATAGTTGTGTCCAGTAAACATTAGTCTAATAAATTAGTGAAAGTGAAACACTGAGGTCAAGCTGATAGTAAATAGGGTCCACATAATTTACAGTAATTGTGTGTGATGCAGGTGTGTCATAGACAATGTAATTTTAGCCTATGAGAAAGTATAATAAATGTTCTTTACATACTATGAGTCGGGTAATTAAGCACGGGGGCTTTGAATCCTACCTCTGCTTCTTAGCAGCTGGGAGACTTCGAGTAAAATCCTTAGCCTCTCGGTGACTCAGTTTCTTCCTCTGTAAAATGGGGTTAATAAAGTGCCTAATTTGTAGGATTGTTGTGAAGCACTTTAAGCAATGCCTGGAACATAGTGAGTATTTGGTAAATGTTAGCTATGCTGTTTCTTTTGATCACTGTGGGCTGGTCTGTTCTTGTTTCTGTATCACTGTGCTGTCATGTGATATGGAAACTGATCCTGGAGAAGCCAGTGACCTGATTAAGGTTCCCTAATAGGACAGTAGTGGAATGGGGACTCAAGTCTAGACCATTTGACTTTAACCCTGGACCGTTTCATTACTGCATGTTTGTGCGTCTGTGGCTCATACTGTATTATGGACACATCTAGACATGGATGTGTGCTGTCTTGTGGAAAATTAGATCAGATAAGACAGAAACACCCCTGTAGTGAAAATCTGCCTCAGGAGGAAGTCTACCGAATCCTAAACCTAATTAACTGCCTTCTCCCTCCCACTCCATTTAGTTTCAATGATAAGATATGGGTAGAGATTCTGTTCCCTAGATTGATAAGTAAAGAGAGAATTTGCGAGGATTTGGTGTTTTTCATATAATTTTCTCTGTGTCGTGTTTGTGGGAGTGCGCAGTTTCCATCCGCGAGGGGCTCGAGCTGAGATACCAGGGTTATTGCCTTGTCAAACTTTCTTCTCAGACACTGGAAAATAGTAGGCCTTCCCGTTTCTTTGTTGGACTTTTCTTAATCTCTTTCTGTTCCTTAAAACATTAATAAAAACTGGGGATAAAGAACCTTTATTTTACCAGGCGTATACCTGTAGTCTTACCTACTTAGGAAGCTGAGGCAGGCTGATTGCTGGCACCCAGGATTTTGTGGCCAGCCTGGGTAATAAAGCAAATAGAATAATAGAGAGCCTTTCTTTGGAAGAAAAGAAAGTCTTTGCAGTGGCTAACCGACAGATAATTGTATTTATGCTTCATTTTTAAATCTCTTTCATAACATTTAGATACCTAGAAGTCAAAACAGTAATTGTGCTGAATTTTTTTAGACATAGATTAATTCCTCTATTAAATTTCAATAAAAAAATTAAAAAAAAAATAAATTTCATTGTTCCCTGTGGATCAACTGTTGGTCTCTAGAAAATATTTCTTTTAGGTAATAAAGTGAGAAATACAGTAATTAGTATTAAGAAAAAAGTACCAGTAATTTTCCAGTATCATCAAATTCCAAGCATCTAACAATTAGAAATTAATGTTTATTCCTCATACCTCTGGACCAGAGAACTAATGTTTACTGTGATTCTGGGTTTCAGTTTTGCAGCAATGAGCTGACCTGTGTGTGTCATAGGCACTGGACAGGTGCGGACTGCAGCATTTACTTCCCTTACAACGAGGATGCAAAGACCGGCATCACTTTGTCTGGCAGTGGTAGGTCCTTAGCTTGGTGTCATTGCATCACCTGCACATGCAAGGAAAGAGAAATCTGTCCTTCGTACGTTTGTATTTGAATTAATTTTTATGGGGGCTGGGGATTTAGCTCAGTGGTTAAAGTGCTTGCCCAGCAAGCACAAGGGCCTGAGTTCCATCCCTGGCACCATAAAAAAAAAAAAAGAATTAATTTTTATGATAATGCAAAGATAAATTATATCTCCATAATAATGAGTTACACAGCTGAGGTCTACCTTATGAAACTGACCATTTTCATTAAAAGGTAATCATTTTTCATATTGAGTGTAAGTTAGCACACTGATTTAGCTTTATCATGTCCTACCTTAGAAAGATCTTTCAAGTCTTGCTCATCTGAGGCTGTCATCAAATGCTAGCATTTCTTTTGAACAAAGAAAGTACTCATAATTTAAAGGGAGAATTTTGTATTTAGAGACTGGATAAGTAAGAAAAATCGAAGGGCTTATTTTATTTTAATATTCTTTGTTATAAAGTCTCATCAATATGTAGCTCTACTTTGTTAGCCTGAATTAGAAGTAATAACCTTGGACAGGGTACCTGACGAGGTGTGAGGACACAGACCAGAAACAGTGGGGAGGGCTACGTCAGCACCCACTGCAGGGTAGGCTGAGACCTCACCCCTGAGGGGGTCCCAGCAGTGACTGAGGCCCTGTGAGTCCAAGCCTTGGT
Source organism: Hystrix cristata (assembly GCA_004026905.1). Taxonomy (NCBI): domain Eukaryota; kingdom Metazoa; phylum Chordata; class Mammalia; order Rodentia; family Hystricidae; genus Hystrix; species Hystrix cristata. The sequence goes on along the minus strand of PVJO010007451.1, from coordinate 59,792 downwards.
CAACAAGCTCATGAGAAGGGCCCGGAGCACAAAAGGTGGATCTGAGGCCAGCTCTGATATCAAGTGGCTTCTTTTGCTGTGAGTGATTTACACCACAGGTTTGCTAGGTTTCCACCCACAGTGGCTCTGATCTGTCCTTGTCTGCTCCACTCCTGAGGCGTCCTTTACACAGCAAAGGCCAGTAATCCTGGGTGGCTGAAGGAGAGTCCAGCTCTCCGTAGAGAAGGCAGCCCATGTCCTATGCAGAGAGGGGTCAGTCCAGCTGCCAGAGGGGCCTCTGGGTCGCGGGACTTTGTAGATGCCAAGATTTAGCAGGTCTGTCCTCCCTTTTATTCTAGGGGTTTAACTTCAAATCAGTAAAGTCAGGTATTCTTCTCAATTATCTCTAAGTGATGGGATGGCGTTTGCTAAGTTACTTAAAGCCCATGTTCCTATAAATACCCTCATCTCTGCATCAACCGTAGGAACAAGCTCCATTATACCATTTACCATTGCCAAGTCTGAGGACCCCCAAATTTTAATCATTCTGTGACTTTGTTTATTAAAATCATGTTAGTTAAGGTTTTATACCTATCTAGATGATTAATATAAATATATTCCTTTTTCTCATCTTTTGGAGGCAAATGGACTTCAGAATTTGAGCTCTGCTTTATACAAAACTATGCAATAATGGTATGATGAACTAACTTAAAACTTTTACCTCCAAGGCATGAGTTCTTTGAACTACCTGTATTTAATTTCTTCTCCATTTAAGCCACTCTGGCTTTAAGAACTATCCCTCCCCACTGTTTCTGATCTGTGTCTTCAAACCTCGTCCCACACCAGCGGCAGGCTCTAGCTCCCGAGGCCATTTCTTTCTCTATGGTGCTGTAGCTGTCACTGCTGGGTGAGTGGCCACAAGCCCCGTGCTCTTACCATCCACACATCTGAGCACTCTGCGTAAAAACCTGGAGATGTCCTTTCGCTGAAAAAGCTTATGTTCGCTTGAAAGACAAAATATGACACATATCTGAGAGCAATGAGGATCTTGCTTTAGTTGTTAAATGGAGTGATAGCAACATAACATTTTAGAATTTCTGAGATTGTGGAGAGGGTCAAAAAGAGCGCGGATGTTTCTTAAAAAGTCCTCCCTGAATGGTACTTCGGTTTTTTAAAAAATCTAATTACTTTTCCTTCTCTTAGTTCAATGACTTTATACTTTCCAGAAAAGTACATGGAAAATACACCTGTGCAAAATGCACTTGGACAAGAATTAAAAAGATGCTTACAGAAAAATTTAACTGAAGAAAACAATTGATGTGGGTTGCTGAATTGTGGTGGATTTCTCTTTCTTTTGAAAAATACCCATTTTTAAAAAAGCAAATAACGTTTAGGATGATGATTATAAATCTGGAGACTGCAGTTCCTGAGGGAGTTTTATGTCACTGATCCCCCCTTTCTTTCCTTTTCAGGCGTTGCTGGTACCAATATCATAATAGGCATCATTGCTGGCACCATCTTAGTGCTGGCCCTCATCTTAGGAATAACTGCCTGGGGTTATAAGTAAGTGACATGTCTCAGTATGCTGTAAAAATACGTTTAAATGTTTTGATGGGATGAAAATGTCTAGCAAGTTTTATAACACTGGAAAATCAGTCTGGTTCAGCAGTCAGAGGTTACCCTTGGCATAGTTAGAAATAAAAATAATTTTATCATTTTTTTCATGTTCTTGGTAAAAACATAAAAAAATTTTTATCATTTTTTAGATTTTGACATAACTCTTTTCTGCTCTGGAAGTACTGATTATTGTTTTAAGATCATTGCAGAGAATTAAACTCAGGCTAAATTGTGTCTTATGCGAAGGCTGGATTCCCTGCTCTTTAGTTAAAGCTTCTCTGGCGAGAGGCCAGTTGGGACGCTTAGGGCCTTAGCACGGCTGCAGCGCTAACAGACTGCTTGTCAGTAGAACAGCGGCGGCGGCAGGCGTGTTTGTGAGAGCTTGCTGTGGCCTCTGTGCACTTAGCTGTTAGGCAGGAGGCACAATTATTTTTTAAATATATTAATGTTTTTCAGTGAAGAAAAGATCGTTGCGAAATTTAATTTGTTAAAATTAGAGTTTAACTTCATGTTATAAATTTTTTAAAAGCTTAATTCTTTCTTAAGCTCCATTGTTCAACTTATAACACTTTTTGTTCTGTATGTAAATTTTAAGAAGCTAGAAGTTGTATTACTTTTGAATAATGTTTGACACCCTTAAGAATTTTGCTGAGTTGGTAATTTCAAACATTCTAACTGTGCACACATGTGCGTGCGTGTGTGTGTGTGTGTGTGTGTGTGTGTGTGTGTATGTGTGGTGGTCAGTTTCCTTTCTAAGTAGTTAGTATTCAAATGATGAAATTAAAAAGTCAAAACTTAACTGTAGTGAACTCTTAGTTCTTTGTTGTATTTCAACATAAAATCATAGTCTGCTGTTTTCTGATGCTATTTCGGTCCACCAGCCTGTTTTACTCCATTTGGAAGAACCTCCACTTTTGTTAGGCATTCTGGGCATTTTTTCATTTCATAGTGTATGTTTCCTCATGGATTAAACTTAGGTCACTGAATTGGAAATTATAATATTATAATATTTTACACTTTAAACTATCCCGTACCTTTTTAAAGATTCCTACTGCCACCTGCTGATGCAAGTGGATGTTTCAATTTTACAGTCTCAGAGTAACTTGCCGGTCAGGAAATGAAACCTTTCCTATTGCCTGTGAGGTTACCGGTATCTGTTTGTTGACATCAGCTGTTTTGTATTTGTGTCTTTTGGGGTTTTACCTTTTCAAAATATTTCTGAATACATATACTTTGCTGGTCAATTAAGAAAAAAAGGCAAATATTGTTCACATTACAATATTCTCCTTATAAATAATTTGAGCCTAAAGTTTTAATGACTAAAATTATTCAGAATATGTTTTGAAATAAAACGAAGACTTAGAAATTTTAGTAAAGGAATTAAACCAATGAAAGTGATATTTTACACATTCTATTTGAAATCCAAAAACAGATTTAGGGTGTGAGAACTAATTTTTTTCAATAGTTCCTCCTGTTAGCTTTGTCCAAGTCTTGTGCAGGAGGAAATGTGGATTACTTATTTGGAATGGTGTAGCTCAAGTTATTAGGCCGAGAATAAAAAGTAAAAAGTGTTGAAAAGAAAGATGCTTATATTTCCCCATCTGATAGTTCCTAAAATGAGAAATAATAACAAATTTGTATTTTTAACCTCATCTGCCTATTATTATTTTTATCATGTGGATAGAATGGATTGGCAGGTGAAGGTACTACAAGTGAAATCCATATGGAAGCATCCTTGATATGTTATTTATGTAAGTACTGGGGATTGAATTCAAGGTCTTCACACTAAGCTACATCCCCAGCCCTTTAAAAAAAAAGTTTTGTTTTTTTTTTTTGAGAGTCTTACTGAGTTTCTAAACTGGCCAGTCTGGACTTGAGCTTGTGACCATCCTGCTTCAGCCTCCCAGAGTGCTGGGATTATAGGGTTGCATCACCGTGCGCAACTCCATTGTTGATCTTTTATAGTAAAGAGTTCCAAATAACTCAGTCCCTTGACCTTTCTAACATGTCTTCAAAACATTAACAAATATGTCAAGACAGAAAGTTAACAAGTCTTTTGAAAAAAAACCCCAGTGACACTGTACTACCACACCCTTCAGAACAAATTTTTAAGATCGGTTTATCTTGAAACTCATGTAAATTAATTTTAGTTTATGGTCAAATAAAAAACAGATGAAATTTTGAGCAGATATTTCTAATGAGAAACTTGAATGAATAACTAGTACTAACTAAGGAGGTCCATGACATCCATGGATTAACTCACTCTTATTTATTATATATGATAAATGCCCTGGTATCCATTTATATTCTTGCATTTGAAACTCTTAGGAACGACTATAGCTAGGGAATTGTACTCCGAAAGAAATAAATTATGATTTTATTTCTAAGAAATGCTGTTAACTTATGTACATAAATTGGTTCATTAATTTTATTATTCAAATCTACGTTTATATCTGAAGACCTGTATTTAAAATAGGATTGACTTTAGGACATTATTAAATATTTAATATAATGAAATTGATATTGGAACAGGTATCCTTTAATAATTACAGCTTATTTATGCTTTTAAAATGAGTAATTATTTGATGAGATTGTCACTAACCTTTTGGTGTTACTTACCCTAATAATCACAAGACTCATTTTTGTGTGTATTCCCCATTTTAATTCTGTGACTCAAAGTTGTGTTGAGACCTTTCAATGAATACTGGAGCTTTTATGTTTAGTGTTTTACTAATGTACTTCTGTAGACAGCTAATTTTTGTGTTTCCCCCCCCTCTTCTTGTTCATGAAAAGAAACTACCGAGAACAGAGGTATGTAATGAGAATAATCTGAATATATAACTAAAAGGTTTAACTCTTTTTAACATTGTTGAAATTCATAATGCAATCATAAATCAAGTTCATTTTGTTTTATGATTTTTTATGATCTTGAAATAATTTTAAATTGTATTATTTTATAGTAGCATATAAAAATAGAATTTTTTCCATCTGAAATAAACTTCCTGTATGTGAAGTTGTCATGTTTGTTTACATTAGTTTATTGCCTTTTCTTCATGTTTATAACACCCTGATTGCCTGGTATTGTCCAAGGAAATTTCTTTTTTCTTTGTTACTGTTGTTATATTAAGAACTTTCATTCATAAAGGACAAGTTGTTTATCTGGCTACAGTGTTGCTGTCAGGGGAAAGTTCTAGCACTTAGAGAACTAGTTATTTTTGTGTAAGAAAATACTTTTGTACTGATTAGGTAATCACACAGGTAAAGAAGGAATTTTGTGTGATTGGAATCCCGCTGTATCCTGTATTTTTTTCAAATAAAAATGCCAGTAGACAAAGTCAGACACTCTATTTAGCATAATCTTGTAATTTACCTTTAGCCACCAGTGTAAAAAGGTATACTTTGTATTCATGTTGTTCTGTAGGAATTGCCTATTTTATCTGAATTTAAATTGCCACATTTTACACTATTGAGTTATACCCTTCCTGTTTTTGATTTTTCTTTTTTTCTTTTTTTGTTTTTGGTTGTACTGGAGACTGAACTCAGGGCCTTCACGTGGAGCTAGATCCCCTGCCTTTTATTTTTAATATTGCAACAGGCTGGGCTTGAACTTGCCATCATACTGTCTCACCCTCACAGAGTGCTGGGATTGCAGGCGTGCACCAGTGCGTGCAGTTTATAACCTTCATTTTTGACATTTAAACAGTTGCTAATATGATTATCTGTTGATATAAAAATTAAAATATAATCCTGGAGGTTAATTATCCAGGGTAGGTCTTGCACATTGTATTCTATTTAATTCTGTGCTCAAGGCACTTCTGCGGATTCTTACCTTCTAAACTTTTCCATTGTTTCATTACAAGACTGGGGCAGGTTAGGGATAAGGTGTAATAAGGATCATGATACTTTTTCAGACTTCCTCCACAACCTTCATTTTGTTACACATCAAAATTTTAAACTTTACTCTTCTGTTTTCTTCTATGTTGTAAGTTAAAATGTTAAAATCCCTATTGGGCTTTAGGTATAAACATGTATAGAATCTTTTCCATTCATGGAAAAAGTAACACTGAGAGAAAATTGACTAAATTTCAAAAACAGTTAGATTTCTTTGCGACATGTTTTAAATGCTTGTGCCCTGAAGCACTTGAGTAGAGCAACAGCCACTTATAACTTCTCTAGAGTAGAAGTGGTTACTTGTGCCAGAAATCTAAGATTGGTAGCTTTCTTCAGTGGAAAATAGAATTAGGTTGATAAGATAAAAAATTGATGATTCAGCTCTATTTCCATAGACAATAAAACTATAATGTAATTTAATACTGCTGAACATATAAAAAGAAAACTAAAATGTCTCAAATATATAACATAAACAAAACTCAAACAGTGCCCTAAGATGTGTTCTCAGTAGGGATGCTATCCAGAATAAGGAAATTGCCCACATTGTACAAAAATAATTAATATTTAAAAGTACATGCTCATTTCTTATTCTAACTCAGCATATGGATAGAGTTAAGACATTTCACACCCAAAAATCTCCCTTATTTGCCTACTGTAATTCCACATTTCGGGTTTAACTAAGTCATTATGTCATCAGTCTGGCTATGTTTTGGAAATTGAGTCCGCGTTTTGAGAGTTGTTACATCTTCAGTGGGTATTTGCCAACAAAACTTTGCTTCCTCCTTGTCCACAGCTAATGAATACTAGGTGTGTACACTAGTTCTCAAAATGGAGAAGTAGCAAAGAATGGACTTCAGATCAGGGAGTTGTGAATGTGTGTCACCTAAAGGATGTTTCTTTTTGAGAATATGTATTAGTGATCTTTAAAAGTACTGAGGTTGGGGCTGGGGATTTAGCTCAGTGGTTAGAGTGCTTGCTTTGCAAGCACAAGGCTCTGAGTTCGATCCCCAGCACCAAAAAATAAAAACAAACAAAAAGTACTGAGGTCAACAGACTAAAGCATGCATTAAGAAATTTTCAGTCTTGTAAAATTATTTGCATACAGAGGTTGATCAGTTAAATGAAGTAAGTAGAATGTAAGACTTTGTAGGAAGTAGAAGGAAGTAGAATGTAAGACCAGGAAGTAGAACGTAAGACTTTGAGTTAGTAGATTTTCTTTGAGAGTCTATGGTAGGAGAACCAATTGTCAAGGAATTAGAAATACACTAATATGTGATGCTGGGTCACTTAAACTCTCCTCAACTCACAACACACAAAGTTCTGTGTGGTCTGGTAGCATTACAGTGAAAGGACCTTGTCGGTACAGGACATGTTCCCCGAAGGCTGTTTCTCTGGTTAATGAATGAAAGAGGAGAATGTGTTCAAAAAGGAAGCTGGCATTCGTGTACATGAAGCTGCCCACAGGGATGCTTTACACTGGTGGAAGTATCGGTGAAACTAAAGTTTTACCACTAAATACAAGATGTATTACGTATGTGGCCATTTACCAGACTCCTATCAGTGTTGTAATGGCTCGGAAATGCCAAATTTGGCATAACTTTCAAATTATTAGAGAACGCAGGCAAGTAGTTCCATAAATGGAAATGATAATCTGGTCAGTCTTCCCTCCTAAGTATGTATCCTCAAGGTTTCAAGTATATCGAAGGATTGTGTTATATATTTACTTATGAGGTTGGCAAAAAGATGAGACGTAAGCCTTGCTTTTCTCCTTTTTGTTCACAGACTGCTTATTAAAAAAAAAAAATAGGAGCACCACTTACAGGCCAAACCCCACATGTCATTTTAAATCATATCACTTTAAATCTGCCAGTGCTACTGGGCGAAGGCTGGATCCATGCAGCCGCGGGGCCACAGAGAAGCCGCAGACATTAGGCAGTTACAAAGATGGTGTTTATCATTTTCTTTCAAATCTCCAGGAAAGAAAACCTCCACATTTTTAAAAAGTTGACTTTATTGTTTATGTCATAGCGTGAGCGCTTGAGGACTTAGCAGCTGTGTGGTTTGTAACAAGAATTATAAGTAGGTTTTAGTTTTCAGGCAGGTTTACAAATAGAATAAGAAACATTAGCTGAACTTTGATTTATGAAATATCCATATTCAGTTGAAGTCTTTTTAACTTTGTCAGAAATGAACACTTGCCACTATGACTAATGAGAAATATATTTTAGGGCATGTCTTTCTGATCTGTGGTTTTACCTTATGCAGAATTCTTTCCCCTTCCCCATTTCTTTTCTCTCTCACCTGTTTTTGACCACTTTGTTTTCTTCTTATGGATTTCCCACTTGTTTTTCAAGCCCTTCCTGGTTTCTTTTTATATTATTATTATTCCAGTGGTTTTCATGCATCTGTCCACATGACTGAGAACACCTTTTAGAATGTCTTAAAACAGTAAAGTAACAATTCCATTAAGAAACAGCCCAGAAAGCAACAAAGCACTGCATAAAGATCTTCTTCAGCAGTAGGGCTAGGACTTGTTCAAAATTTTGTTCCATTCTTCTCATTCTAAATATGTCTGGGGATCATGCAAATAAATAGAGCAGTTTAATGGATACTTTCAGGAACAAACTTCTCTCTAAGTAGGATCAACCATTTGCCCAAAGGCTTTTGGGGTGTCCAAGAAATAGTCTTCCTTAATGTTTAAGTTTATAATGCTCTTATGCAACAAATAGGTGATTTATAATTATGAACACAGTAAGAGTTGGACTGACTTTATCTGAAGTAGAATAAGAACAAACAAGCATGAACATAGACCCGCAGAGAAATAACTGCCATTCGTATAAGTCGGCTCTTCCAAAGTCATTAAATTGTAGGAGTTCATCCTTGACTTGGGTAATTAGATTACTTTCAGAAGAATGTTGTTAAATGAGATGTATCAATTCAAAACACAAAATGAACTAAAGTTGTATAGGAAAGAGAAAAGGCAACCTATAATTAATGTAGGAAGTGATAATTTTGAAGAAAAAGTCATGGAGGATTTCTTTTTCTTTTGGTTTGTTTTTACAAAAGTATGCATATGTCTAAAATATTTGCGTATAATGTGAGAAACATGAGGTAACTTTCCTATTACAGGAAAGTTACTGGTCAGGCCAGTCAGGCCACATAAAGTGCTAATCATTTTCAGGCTCCAAATTTAAGAAAATGTGAAAAACACTCAAAATTTGGGAGGAATACCTAAGAACAGTAAAGGATTGGAAAAAGAAGTTCAGTTAAGAATTTTAAGGGCATCATTTGGTCTTTTATGATCTTTCCTAAAAAATAATGAAATGTTATTTCATGAAATGATTATGGACCCCTAGTCATCTTTATCTTCCATTCCTGGTGGTATTTCCAGGAGGATGCAAATAGAGGTCGTTCCTTATTTTGGAGGCTTTACAGTGAAGATGGGAAAGAGTCTAATCCGGCCAGGCTGATGAAAGGAGGTATCCCGAACTGAGCTTCCTAATGCCTTGACTGAAGTCCACGGATTATGATATGTTTAGCATTTAGAAAGTTTGTGCACTCTGTCAAAAATAAGTGTGGACTTCAGAGAAGTTACACTGAAAAGCTGGTAAATCGTGTCCCTTTGAAAGGCCGAGATAAAAAGCCCCTCCCTCGCAGGAGACTGTCAGCTGGCTCAGGCCTTGAGAAGTGCCCAGGTGGCTGCCTGAGTGCCATACCTTACAAAAACAGGGTCCTGTGGGAGATTCAAATGAGATTCTGAGCTCTTCCATAGTAGTTTGTCTTTACTTAATTTTAATTTGTCTAGACATCCTCCTCACCTGATGAAGAGCATTATTAGGGTTAATAATGACAAAAGGAACTTGTTACCATTATTACTGGAAATGTGATATTGATTTTTTTTTTTTTTTTTTTTTTTTTGGTGCCGGGGATTGAACTCAGGGCCTTGTGCTTGCAAGACAGGCACTCTAATCACTGAGCTAAATCCCCAGTCCTGTGAAAATATGATATTGATAGGACATTGTATACTGTTATTTTTAATAAATACGATTCAAAAGGGAAGGTTTCTCCCTGAGGCAAGTTGTAAAACTCTGATTTCCTTGAGGCCATTTTTTCAAGTATTACAAGTATTTTACTAATACAGGATAAAACAGAAATTATGATCAGAGCCCTCTTGCATAGGAAGATGTATTATTCATCATATATTATTAATAATACAAATATAGAGGCTTACATTATTTTTCATATAAAATCAATATATCATAATATCTGGCAAAAAGAAAGGATAATCATGAGTTGAATTCACTCTCAGGGTTTAAAATTATGTATTTTGGAGGCGCCTATGTCAAAGATCTGTGGGTACAATTAGTCTTTCAGATTAGTTTAGTGGTAGATTCTCTCTTTAATTAAAACAGAAATTGATTAAATCACACAAATTAAATGCATGCTTTATATCCATTGAAAAATGTTTTTCAGATTTATAGCAATGTGTGAATAAATAGCATTGAAATAATATGAGAGGGGGTGTTCAGTCATTCAAAAGAATGATGATTGAGTATTTTAAACATTTACAGCAATGTGAGAATCAAGGTAAATAAGCAGACATCTGAAAGTGGCATTTTTGGGAAAAAATTTAGCATTATCAAGGAATCAAGATTATCATGGTAACTGAAGAGAAATCAAATAGGAGAAGGAATTAGCACCTCTGTGTTTTTGTTGGAAATTTACTTGAGCATAACTCTGTTTACACCTTGCACTTCAGCGCTGAATGGATGTGTGGAGTGCAGTTGGCAGTTTGGGGACTGCACACTGACAGATGACCACCTTAGCCACTGTAGGGTGGTTGGCGAGGGCCTCTGTGTAAAGTTACTACCTGGTTCCCTTAGGAGAAGTAAGAAAAGTCTGTGCCAGCCTTAGTTTGAAGTGAGCGAAGCGGGCTTGGCACCAGTGCAGAATGAACAGGTCACCCCACGCTGCCTCTGATGGCACCGAGGTCATTGCCATCTACCCAGAAAGTCCCTTGCATAGTTTCCACAGCTCTTTCTTCTTTTTGGTAAATTCTCTTCCTTTGCATGATACACTGCTTAATTATAAAATTACTATTTTGACTCAACTTGGAAGCTTTTTTAATTTTTTTGTATTTCTTTTAAATAAATAATGAAACTCCAAATTGAATACCAAACTCTTATAATTTATTTGGGTTAAATTATGGAATAGCTTAGAAATCAATCAGCTTTTTAAAAAAATAATTCAAGGTTACATTCATTATATAATGTTTAGAAATTATGAAGAAAATTATTTCACTACAGTGGGGGAAAAAAACTGCTTTATCTGGAGAAGGACTGTCCTAACACATCTTCAACATCAATTTTTTAAAAGACAAAACTGTAGCTAACATCTTCAATTATAATGAGATTACAGTTTAAAAAAACTCATCTTTCCATGTTCCCCCCCAAAGTAAACCCTTCTTCTAATCTATAAAGACGTCAGAAACTGTATTTCTGATCTCTACAGCTAGAATGACATTAACTTGTCACATTTATTAATGATCTTGTGTGTTGTTACAGATTTGATTCGTGTAGATCATTGTCCCTACCCCTCTTTTTTCCTGAAATAATATTTGTATATGTCTGTGTTCCTGTGTGTGTCCTGTTTTCTGACTCTGAAATGTTTATTATGCCTTAGACAGTTACCCCAGGGAGATTATGTAAAAAAGCCTGGAGATGGCGACTCTTTTTATAGCGACATCCCTCCTGGAGTCAGCACAAACTCTGCATCTAGTTCTAAGAAGAGGTCTGCCTTTCTGTCGCATTTTCAGATTTCTACCTGTTCCATCCCACATTATTCCATTAGTCAGAACATTTCATTATTTTGCAGCAGGTTTGATTACTTCTTCCTTCTTTCTTGAATGTTAAAAAATAGTATCCTTTCTTCTTTGATTACTGTATTTCAAAATGCCATATGCTCAGAACCACTTGCTATACAAATCAGGCCACAAAACTGAAACAAAACAAAACAATTTAAATCTGCATAGAAACCCAAGGTATTTTAGTCTTGCTCTTACAAGGTTTAAGAAACTAAGCATAGTATTGGAATAATGTTTGTAAATGGTGAGCTTTATGTCATATTTGGTAGTCAAAGAAAAAGGTTACTGTCATGCTTCAATAAAAGCAGTTAACATAAATTAGTAATATAAGTGCTGTCTTGAATTTTTGTGAAATTTCATATATATCCAAGCTAAGCTTGCTGTGAAACAGATTGCTTCTCTGTGAATTATATATTTGAATATTATGATTTTGCACTTTTTTTGGAATGACTATTTGTTGATGTCATGATTTGTACCTCAGTTGGTGAATTAATTTAAGTATGCTTAATATTTGTCTGAGTTTCATAATAGTAAGGTGAGATTAATATAGTATTTATATGTCTTAACCTTTAATGATATATTCTTGTTCTAGCATCATAAGGTGTTTGGCATCGCTTAAAATTCTTCGTGCTTTCCTATAATCCCAGCACTCAGGAGGCTGATGCAGGAGGTTTGCCATGAGTTCAAGGCCAGCCTGGGCTACATAGTGAGTTCAAGGCCAGGCTGAACTCCATAGCAAGACTCTGTCTCAAAAAACAAAACAAAACAAAACAAAACTGCATGCTTTATAACTACTTTACAGTAAATAGCTAGAAGAAATAAATAGTTGGAATGTTTCAAGGAGTGAGGCATATACTCACATTGAAGGAAGTGATACTATTCTCATGGGAGAATTTCTGTACAATTGCTAGTAGAGGTGTAATGGAAAAAAGTTTTGGTAGCCCTACCATTGAGTCTGGGCACATTCATTGTTTTTCACAGTGAGGGTGACGTGGCTAGTTTATGAAGAGGGAACATGATCTTCTGGTGGCCTAGACAGAATGGATTGTGGGTAGAAATTCTGCAGTGATGATTAGCCTTAGAGACATCAGTCGGAAAAAAGTGGAAGGAATTGGTGGGATCTGGGAACTCTACATTCAGTGGAATTTTGTTAAGCCTGAAGGACAACTTTCATTTAGATAATATGATTTAAAGTGAAAGCGAAAGTACTAGTTTTTGGCCTATAGAAAGATTTTTTGAAAAGACATTGTTTTAATTTATTGAGAGTTTGTTGATTAGAACAAGATGACTAGGGATCTACTTGAATTCTCTTACATAAATGTTTTCTTGGTCGAATATAAAATTTTTTATTGAGCAGCATAGTAAAGAAAGAGAAATAAGTGGCGTCCAGCAGAATTTCTGTTGTTCTTTCTTACAAAACAGAAGTCATTGGCTGGGCGTGGTGGCACACGCCTGTAATCCCAGCACTCGGGAGGCTGAGGCAGGAGGATCGCCACAAGTTCGAGGCCTGTCTAGGCTACAAAGTGAGTTCAAGGCCAGCCTGAACTACACAGCAAGACCCTGTCTCAAAAAATAAAAAACAAAAAGAAAAACCAGAAGTCATTCTGTGAGTGGCAAATGGTGTTGAAAAGTCCAAACTAGGGTATTAACATGCAGCAGTTGGGCTGAGCTCCATTTGGTTTTACTCATGGGTAAATCCTTTTAAAAATAGATATTATTAGCAGTTAACCAGATTGTTATGTGGCAAAGATTTTTTAGCACTAGAGCTGTTTTCTAAAGTACTTAAAAAGAGCTTAAAATATTCCTTCCAATAATTTAAAAACATTTTATGGGTTATGATTTTAACCAGTTAAAGGCATGTCAAATTACTACACTTAAGTATATGCAGTTTGTCAGACTTCTTTTGTTATGGGATACAAGGTAAGTGTGTAGATTTTACTTCTTGTAGATAATTCCCATAAGCTGGTAGGACACGGCAGAGGGCTCAATGGTACATGGGCTTTGTGAGAGCTATTTCCACGATAAATTTGTCTTGTTCAGTTCAGCTGTTGGACAATTCACCAACATGTACAGTACTTCTTTGGATCATATTTGTGGAGAAAAATGCCAGTTCTCAGAAAATAATTTTATTATTTAAGAAACCATAAATATTACTTTGATAAAGATGAACATCATTCAGTTGAGCAAATCTTAATCTCTTGGAAGTCCATGTTCTCATAATATTTGAATGGAAGCCATTGCTTTACAATTAAGAAACATCTATGGTGGGACCCCATTATAACTCTGCTGCTGGGCTTAGGTAACCAAACACACACAGTGGATTTGCTACATGTGGTTGCTATATTTTGGGGGATATCAGTTGACTTGCAGTGAGTCCTGGTACTTTTTGCTTATGGATTATTGTAATGGGGTTCCATTGTACTTGACTTTTCTTAAATTGAATGTTGTGTAATTCTGCCTTCTTCATGAAGACTTTCATGTTCTTTTCATTCTTTCATTTCAGATTTTTTCTTGATTTATTTTATTTAATGCACAGTAATGCTTATAAGTTTTGCTTACTGATTTCGAAAAATTAATTTGATTCCATTTTGAACAATATAAAAATATTTTCAATTTCAGGTCAAATGGGCTCTCTCATTCTTGGAGTGAAAGGATTCCAGACACAAAACATATTTCGGACATCTGTGAAAATGGCCGACCTCGAAGTAACTCTTGGCAAGGTACAGGGCAACATTGTGAATCCATCTGTAGGCATAAGCCAAATTCTGTATTCTGTGGTCTCTGGGTGGAGAGATAGGATTATTCCTGTGAGCTCTTTAGCTGTCCTCCCAGTAGAGAGGAGAGTATTTAGAATGAGAGTCCAGGGTTTCGTTTTGCTTTGTTTTGCTCATCTTGGATGGGGAATGATGGGATTTGGTGGCACCAGTATATTACTCTTTGCTCAGACTCGTACCATCTGCTGCCTCCCAAGAACGTGGAAGACAATCATCTTTGGTTAAGACAGACACAAAAAAAGAATGTATTCAAAGCGAGCCCCAAAGGAGATTGGAAGGGCCTCTTACTGCCTCATATCACCATCTCCCCTTGTTCAGGTGTACAAGAGCTTCTATTGTCAGGAATAGAGGATAGAAATACAATAAGGTAACAGACAGGGAAATTCCTGCATAGTTTTTTTAATCTCCCCTGCCTTTCTTGGCATCTCTCCTCCCTCGTGGAGAAGGAAACCTACCAGTCCTCCTTACTTTCAGACAGAGGTGTTACTTCTGGGCCCATTTATCTGCGCTGAGAAGAGGGCCTGGTGGTTTATCCCCTTAGCATGAGGAAGCCTGAAAAGTAGCCTTTGTATTTAAAAGAAAAAAGCCCAGCTGGGTATTGTGATGCCTGCCTGAAATCCCAGCACTCTGGGAGGCTGAGGCAGGAGGCAGGAGGTTCCCGGGCAGGAGGAGTCCAGCCTGGATTAGCAGTTTAATGAGACCTTGTCTCAAAATATCAAATGAAAAAGGGCTGAGGCTGTATGTAGCTCATTGTGATGCACCTGGCTCAGCCTGGGCTGGTGCTGGTTATGAATTACACCTACTTGAAATGCCATGTAATTGGACATACTTATTTATATGGAAATCTGGCTATAAACCGTCTTTTCCAGGTAACCTGGGAGGCAACAGAAAGAAAATCAGAGGCAAAAGATTTAGACCTCGATCTAATTCAACTGAGTAAGTCTGAACCTCTAATGGAAAAAGGCACTCCACGGTCCTTGAAATTAGTGTCAAACGTTAATTAAGCAGATAGCCAAAAGAACCGGTAAACCATGATTCTGGTCTTGGTTTTGTCTTTTTAATGCTGTTTGGCCTTTAAAAATTAACCTTGGCTTTTCTCTTTTACATAGGCATCTTCGCAACTGTGCCCAAACCAATATTCACTGACAGTGGGGGTCTCACCCTTGCTGCAGGCTTTCCCTCCAGTCACCTGCCATTGTGGTGTCTTGGTTCCCTCCAAAGGGAATTTTGATAACATCCCTTTCTTCTCATCACCTTGGGTTCAGCCATTTCAAAGGGCCACCCTTGCTCTCCCCTCTACTCACTCAGACTGGAAGCACCAGGGAAATTCCCTGTGTCTTAGAGCATGGTGGTGCTTGAGACCGGAAACCACTGCTCTGAGGTCTTCATGGCTGCAATCTAAGCATTCTCTCAGACTAAAGGGATAAAAAGTTTCCCTTTTAAAGGCTCCTGCCAAGGACATTTAAAAGGGCATTTACCTACACGTGCTCTTTAACTGAATTAACTGAATCATTGTCTAAATGTGCTCTTTAACTGAATCATTGTCACTAAATGCAGCACTACTCATTTTAAACAATAGCCACTTTTGTTTTTAAGTGGAAGTGGGCTGGAAGTTACATTTAAAGTCTTTTATATTGAAGTAATAAACACCCTGTACTTCTTTTTGAAGGTTTCTCCAATATAAGAAAGCACAAGTAAAACAAACCTCCTTAAACCTTAATTTCCCATTTATGGAGTCAAACACACCTTCCATATCCTTTTGGACTGAACTTGCCACCTGGTTTTAAGTAACCATACTTTTTTAAGGCACCTAAGATTTTCCACTTATTTCTCATTCGAGTGGTAGTTATTTCCAGAATCTTTATTGCTTCTTCACGCCTTAATACTTAGAAAGTCTGAATAGCAGGTATTTGTTAACGGCTTGTCAGAAACTTCTATTAGCTTTACCATCATGTACCCTGCCTTTTTCAGTCCAGGAATAATAACATTGCCCTGAAATATGGACCTCCCACCTGAATGGTATTGTCTTGTAAGTGGCTTATCAAAGTTTATTAGAGGATACTTTACCTTAGAAACAATAAACAATTTCCAGTGATAGCATTGCATGGTCCAGAATGGCATCATAGAACTTCATCATAAATAACTAATCAGTTGGAGTTTATCTTTTGCATTCCCAAAGCGCTTGGTTGCTTTCGGGCTCATTATTGATAAACTCTTCGTGGAATGTGATTTGGTTTGTTTTGCAT
Organism: Hystrix cristata; assembly: GCA_004026905.1. Classification (NCBI taxonomy): domain Eukaryota; kingdom Metazoa; phylum Chordata; class Mammalia; order Rodentia; family Hystricidae; genus Hystrix; species Hystrix cristata. The sequence continues at coordinate 43,422 of PVJO010007451.1, read as the reverse complement.
GAGGTCACCTGGTAAGAGCTCCTTAGCTTATCTTGACTGCTCACAGAACTGAAAACTGCTCTCTAGAACTTCCTTCCTGTACTATTTAGTATTCTAACAGTGTTTTCTATAGCAAGACTTTGACAATTCCTAAGTGGAGAAAAGAAGCCCAGTAGTATGTTAAAGTTATTAGTTTAGGACCCAAAGAACATTTGGTGTTTAGCAATATTCATACAGTCTTTTCTATGGCATTCACTTACCTTTTAAGCTTTTGTGTATAATTTCCACTCACATCATGTGCTAAAAATTATAATACTATAGTAGCCTTTGAGCAATCTAGCCTTGAGATAGTTAAGTTACAAATTTAATAAGACATAATGTTTAATAAGGCGTCCTGATTCTTAGAAGGAAGAAGATTTAAGAATTCCTTCTGATTTTTCAGACTTTTCTAATTCTAGTCACATGACTCATGTAAATAAATGGAACCCTATTCTCGTGTACCACTATTCTCATTTACCTTTAGGTACTGGGACTATATATATATACACGCATTTTTATACTTTTTCAAAATAAAGATTCCTGGGCTGGGGGAGTAGCTCAGTGGTAGAGCGCTTGCCTAGCATGCACGAGGCCCTGAGTCTGATCCCCAGCACTGCAATAATAATAATGATTCCTGATATATAACATGTCAAGAATTATGCTGGCACATTTTTAAGTAATCTCATTTGCCTCTGATACAATGATTCCATTTATGTGACTATAAAAGGAACAAGAAGACCACAGGGAAAGTTATCTTCTTTTTTTTTTTTTTTAAACCAATAGGAGGTACTTCAGGTCCATTATTTCAGTATTGCCTTTAATACCTCATCACCCCCAAGGGCGATGAAAATCGGGACATGAATGAAAACATGCACCACAAATGCATGCTTTGCTGATTAACAGAATAAAATGTCCTTGTTTGTTGTACTGTTTTCCCCCCTCAAAGCTTATGCATCTTCCTCACTGTTGTACATGATGTGAAAGAGCTTTTTGGCTTAGACTCTGTATTATATATTGTGTTTTTACAGGAGGGAGCCCCAAGCACCTGAGCCTGGGCACTCCCTCGCCCAGACAGTCCCATCCCAAGGCATAAGCCCAGGGGGCTCTGACAGCCCCCAGACAGGGAGTCTGGATCACAGGTCAGTCTCCACCTGCCCCTTCATTCTGGGCTGCCACTTAATCTCCCTCGAGTCCCTTCCTTGGCTGAGAACAGGGTCATTTGATCTTTGACGGAGCCTCTACCGCCTCCGTGTCTGCTCAGAGGGGCTTCTGGTCCAGCGGCACCAGCTGATTTTCCTCTGCCTTTCCATCCTGGAGAACATTAAGAGCTCTCCCATCCCGTCTGACGCATTTTTTTGCATGTTGCGCTACAAGCCAAGTCGCAGGGTTATAGGCATTTGATGGGATCCCACCACTCGGGCCACTGTGCTGTAGAGATGTCGGGAGTCTGTTCTGAAGACCCTTTCTGGGTGGGCTCCCAGCTGAAGCCCCAGTTTAGAGTTCTCCTTGGTGGCTCTGTGAAGTGACCCCAGCCCTCTGATGCGCTCCCAGAATCGTAGGAAAAGGCCCCTCAAGTGCAAGTCCGGCCAGGTGGCTGTAGCTTTCGTGGACCAGCTGTGGTACCAGTCCTCTGATCTTCTGAGATATTCAGTAAAGGGAGTCAGTGTCTCCTCCAGGAGGCGGCCCTCTGCCTGCGCTGACTCCGTTTGCTATGTGGCTCTTTCCACCTGATGACGGCTGCATGGGCTTTCTTTACAGTTTTCCCCGGGCCAGAGCACTCTTCAGCGGCTTCAGCGGCTGCCTTTGCTTCTTGACTTTTTCTTTCTGTTCAGTATCAGCGGAAATCTTTATGCAGTCTTTAGGGGCTATCTCTCTGAGAAGTGCAAATTGGCAGTGATTGTGGCTAAAGCAAAACTAGTGTGAGCTGTTCCTAAATCAGGTGGTTACCTTAGCAAAGATGGTCTTTTAAGTATGAAAAGGCCTGGTGTGGTGCACACCTGTCATCCCAGCACTTGGGAGGCTGAGGCAGGGGGATTACTGTGAGTTTCAGGCCAGCCTAGACTACATAGTGAGTTCAAGACCAGCCTGGAAGCCTGGAATACACAGTGACACCCTGTCTCCAAAATAAATAAATAAATAAATAAACAAACAAACAAACAGTATTTTGAAAATATAAACATAAATAAAACTTTTTGAAAAAGAGAGAATCATGATGTTATTTTGTACAGTTCCTTGGCTAAAAATGAAGGAATGAGCTATGGAAAAATAACCTGCTTTAAAAAATATTACTGTGGAAATGTAGTTTTTGGTTTAAATATATTTACAAACAGCTCAAGGCTACATAAGAAGGAAAGAAGTACACTTTAACTAGAAACAAATAATGTATTTAATAATTTTCTCTCGTTTGTTTTTCATATAATTAAAATTTATAGAGCTTGGATCTTCATTGCTTTTACTTTTTCTAGAGGTTACTTTTTTTTTTTTTTAAATGAGAAAGCCAAGTAAAACCTCCAAATTCTTTCACTACTGAATTTATGAAATCCATATTGTTCTACAAGGCCAAATTCTAAGGGGATGTGTTCTTAACTTGGCTCTCAGCGTAAAAATCAAAGGAAATTCTGGGGAAAAATCACAACCACACCTCCAATTTTGCTGCCTTTAAAATCTGCACGGTAATCCTGATGGAGACATTGCCAGATGCTTCAGGGAGGGGCTAACTGAGGTCATTCTAATCCTCTGGCAGCCATTCACTCAGTTCTCCATCAGATTCTTGGAAGGCAAATCCTGAGGGCCATTTCCTATTGGCATCATGAGCACTTTAGTCTGGAGGGCACAGAGCGGGGAAGGAACATGGCTGCTGCTAAATTGCTAAGGCCAATACTAAATTAGTCCTAAATCACTAATGCCAGCTGCAAGGTCGTGGAGTCCTGTTTAGACTACACTCACTCTGCTTTGGGCTCCACTGTCCAGAGTGGGACCTCTCTGCTCCTTCTCTGGCTGACTGGAAAGTACTTTCTGTTGACCCCAGTTGGGGATCAGCTACAGCGAGTGAGACAGTGACCATGTAAAAGCAGCCTTCTCCTATGGAAAAGAAAATATGCTCTTTGAAGTTGTTCCCAGAGTTTCATGTACCCAAATGACAGACTGGAATTGCAGCGGCCTGAATGTTTTCAGAAAGCACCATTCCCATTAACAAGGAACCATATCAGCAGTGGCCTGGACAAAAAGGTGCTTTGGAGGTGGGCGAATGGGAGTGCCAGCAGCGCTCTGATTAAAAGGGATTCTGATTCGCTTTGGAAGCCACTAGGGACAGCTTTCCCAGAGCTGGTGAATACGTTCTCCGATGTCTTGAGCCTTGCTGTAGCTGAGATTATTCTCAGGCCATTGTGTATGTATATATATATAGATGTATATATCAACCGCCTCGTAGCCACCCAACGTCCATTCTGGTTTATTTGCCGTAGTCACTTGCATATGGAGGGTGAAGACATCCTTGCTAAGCTTTGTGCTGTGTATTTTCAGATTTTCTATCTTGTTCTGCTTTCTTTGTTCCTTCCATTGCTTTCTGCAGGTATTTAAATCCATGGTTCAAAAGAGACTATAATGTAGCTAAGTGGGTAGAAGATGTGAATAAAAACACTGAAGGACCGTACTTTAGGTATTTTATAAATTAATTTTATATCCTTTTCAAACTCTTCCAGCACATACAAATACTGTACTGTGACTGGCTCTCTATCTTGTATCTCCTCATACAAGTTCCTGTAGATATGGAAAAGGGTCCTGTTTCTTTGCTGCCATTTGAAAGGGTTGCCGTTTAGTGCATGTCCCTATCACCATCTTAAGCTTTTTAGTAGCTTCCTCTTCATTTGATGCTATGTAACGTTCTGTGGGCATGAAACATACCTTCACTAATACAGAAGCACTATTAACCTCAACAGATTCATTTCTAGAGCCAGCAGTTTCATAATCCATTTTCCTACTTACTGCCTAAAAGTGCACAGTACATACGAAAACTCAAGGAAAAAACATGAAAAGAAGCAAAAGGAACTATAGCAAAAGTTTACATTCTATAAAAACAAGGATTTGACCTAACTGGGAAAATCAGTGAGTGTAGGTTTTCTCTGTTCAGTAGAACCATTTGCTGCCAGAGGAGGGCTGGGCCAACAAGAGCACTTTAAAGCTTTTTGACAACACATCTAAGGAGATTTTAATGCTAGTAAAAGTGTTCTCTAACACTTCAAATAGGAAAGGAAGCTGAGAAGAAACATGTTTTTTGACTCACACAGAGAAGAACATCCCTGCATTTTGAAACCATCAAATTTATTCAGTGCATTATGGCTCTTTGTAATGTGGGAGGTCAGGGAGAATTTCCAAAGCTCTTAATGGCATTTTTTTCTCACTCTTTATAATACCAGAGAGGTTTCCTAGAGGTAAATGTCCACTTTATATCTGACTACTTTGTGGACTACTGCTGAACATAATTTAACAATGAGCTTTCATATTACTGCTATGACTTGGGTCAGCATTGAACAGATATCAAAATATATGTGTATTAACTCTCAGCACCCATATAAGGTGGACTTTCTCTTCCAGTGTACCATTTAGTTTAGTCATGTACAGTTTGAGAAAATGATTAGACTTACCGCATTTTTATTTGATCCATAACATTTGCATATACCCCAAGGAAAGCATAACTCCTGCCTGCTCACAAAAATATGTCCGGCTTTTATACCCAGCCTTTCGCTCCTGCCCTGTCCTCTGCTTCCCACACTTCCCCACACTGAACCTCATGCACATACACTCACATTCAAACATCCCGCCCTCACCTGTAGCTCCCAAGATGGCCAACGTCAGGAAGACAGGTAAGATGATTTTGAATGTTACTTGGAATCGTGGCTCACCTGCAGTTCTATTTCTTCGGTTTTACTCAGGCTTGTGGGCAGATTGTAATTTGTACTAGCCATGCAACCAAAACAGAACAACTTTGGTCCTCTGTGGGTCATGGCTTCTGTTCCTAAATGGACTTAGGGTTTTTGCAGCAATCATTTGTGAAATGGTACCCCGGAAGAGTCGATTCACCTCCCTGGGTGAGCTGAGTACTTCATGTGGCTCCCAGAGAAGAGTTCACATTTCTTAAAATCAGCACCCAGGTCTGCCCAGAAGCTGCATGACTAGAAGCAGTTTGGATGGGGAAATGCTTTAGCACACCTGGTTGCACGTGCACAGCTGCAAGGGCAATTGTAGAACGCTCCTTTATCTCCTCTTTTAAGATGAGATGTTGGTTCCTGTAGTAGATACGCCCATTAATAATGACTTAAAATTCACAGTTTTGCTTAGAGGCTCATTGGGAGAATGAAAAGTGTTATGCTGGTAAGGCTTAAAAATCAACTCAGAATTTCTGTGGCAATGATGAATAATTGAGGCGACCCAGAGCTTTTAACGCCATGATTCTAACATAACTGAGAAGTTCATCCGCTCTCCATCCAAGCCAGGTCTCACCGAGGAGGCCTGAGGTGCATCCACACCTTGGCTTATGCTCTGCCAACCCTCTGCTTAAGCTCAGATTGGCTTCATTCTCCACCAGGTCATTTAGGGGACACCCCCTCCCCCTGCCAAAACCACCAGTGAAGGCAAGGGTCATCTTAATCACTCATGTGGTATTGGGTTTGTGGCATTTTTATCAAAATGCGGCGGGAACTTTTGTGACTGCAGTAAAGTGGTCCAAGATATGGCATAGCATTTCCAGTGTAGTATCCATATCACTATGAAGAGTGAGGCAAATGCCTATAGGTCCTGAGTGAGCAGAGAGTCTCTACTGTGCCCATTTCTCATACAACAGTGGTCAAATTATCCTCAGCATGTATTGGGGCCAACAGGAAGGAGTGGGTGAGGTTAGGGCCCTCACCGCCCCCAGAGCTTGGAACAAGGGCTTAGAAGGTGTCCTTACCTGAGTGTTACCCAGCTGATCACTCACATCATTGGTGATTTTTAATGTTTCCATCAGCTTATATTTGTTTTCATATAGTAACTCTGAAAATAGATTAATAATAGTAACTGTCACATGTCAAGTGCCTACTGTAATCTTTATGTCTCACATCATGAGATGTAGGCATCATTACTCCCTTGCTGTGCTTGAGGGAAACCGAGGCCCAAAGACTTACTCTAGGTAGCATAGTTAGTGTGTGTTAGGGCTAGAATTACAGGTGGCTCTGTTTGACCTCAGTTGGTTTCTCTTTACTTCACTGTACTTTCTTAAAAATAACAGGGTGGATATTGATGCTGAAGTCTTATCTGAGACACTTAGATCCTGGCTGAGGCTATTATAAAAGTCACACATGGACACAGGGAATGAGGAGTGATTTGTGTCTCCTTCGTTTGGCTGGTCTGCTTTTAGTCGTCCTGGTTGGCAGAGCTGAACTGAAATTGCCTTATAGGCCTTTCTACAAAAATAGAAGCCCAGAAAGTCTGAAATATCTCAAGATGCACCACCACCCACTAGCACAGAAGCACACTTTTATTGGGCCCAAATACATCTACTACAGTTGTTATGATTATTAAAAATGTAGTCATGATAATGGCTGACGTTTATGCAGAGATTCACTCTACTTTGTAAGTGAATGGGCTGGGCTGCTGCCTGACTGTAGGTGCAAGCTATATTAGAACTGAATGTCTTCCTTAGACATTTATGAGAAATAATTGAGTTTATTTTCCTTAAACTAATTGACCCTGCCCTGTTGTCTACTTTTATTTTCAGTCCTGCTGAGGCCATCTCCATCCCCTGACCAGGACCTGCCTCCTACCCCACACTAAAACTTTCTTCTTCCTCTTAGGGCCAAAAGTGTCAATTAACGAGTGTGTTAATGTAAGAGGCAGTATAGTGCAATTTCTTTGGGGTTCTAGAGAATACCTCCTGCTTTTGTTTTCACTCATCCTTGGCTTTGCTTCCGGAAGGCTATGTGAAGGAAGACTAGACTTCCGGTGCGCCTCGCTGGAATGGCTTTATGAATGTACATGGCTGGTCGTTTGGACCCCTGGCCACGTTGAGGCTGGTGTGGCCGTGAAGCTGTGAGCTGACAGTTCCTCCTGTGGACACATATATCACAGCAAATTAAAAAAAGGACCCAATTTTCATAGTCTTTAAAGTTAATAAGATTTGATTGTGTGTTTGCATACCTAACTAGCTTTCCTGATCTTGGATTTCTTACGGGCAATGTTTAGGCTAAAAAGTTCAACCCATGATAATAGCCTTCATTTTAGAAAGATGCATTAAGTACTGAAATACACAAACTGGTCCTCATTTTATACATAGAAGATCTTAGTCCCTTTAATATGTTTTACTAAAATAAAGAAGATTAAATTCTGAATTAGAAAAATAATCTAATTTGATAGAACTTTAGAACATTCAAGGGTACTTAGTATTCGTATGGAACTACCCTTGATTCTTAAAATCAATTAAGAATGTTCGCTTGGATCTCAGAGTTGGTAGGAAAAATTATTTGGAAACTTTAGCTTGAATTCAATGTCTGTAAAATGGAAATGAGTTTGAGAACGATGGCAAAAGCAGAGCCAAGGATGCTAAATAGAGGGGAACCAAAAGCAGAGTAGGCAGTAGACCTTGCCCTGCCTGGTGTGGCTTCCCCTCCCCACCTCCTGCCCAGGGTGGCTTGGCCACAGAGCAGAACTGCGTCCTGCTGGAAGAAGGACTTGTGCTGTAATGTAGCAGGGTAACCAGTTCTTGATATGAGTCTTCACCATCTTGTACCGGAATTAAGGAGTCAAGGATGTTTAGGAACATTGGGAAGGGGATAGCCGGTGAAGTCATCACGACTCTTTTCCATTGTGATGTTCTGAATGGATATTTTTCACTCAGCTCAGTTTTTTCCCCCCTTAAAGACAAGTTAGCAGCAGGCATGGCCTCTTCTAGTGTGTGCAGTCTAGTCACATATGTTCCCTTACTGATGCAAGCATCAGACAAGTTCAACACGACACACCACTGCTTCCCCAGCAAGGCTGATTGTAGAGATGTATCAGACCATTTTTGTATGTTCTCATCAGACTTTGTTTGGCTGAAACTGCACTCCTTACTGCTTGCATGTTTACTAATTTATTATTAGAATCTTTGTATTTGCCTTTGTTCTCTCACAACTAACACACTGGCCTCCAAATGCATGAGTTTTGTGTCAACTAGTATGCAATTTAGTAACTAATGAATATATCAGTGGTAATATATTCTAAGCTCTTAATTGGAAGTATTGTACTTAGAAACATTTTTATATTAAGTGGTAAAAAGAAGGCAGAATATTAATAGGCTTTGCACTTAATTTACCATTAGGAGCTCTTAGAATAATTTTATTTTTTTCTATGTAAGCTTTTTATCTATTCTAGACGAAACTTCATTGTTGGATTTCTAGTTGAAAAGTATGATTCTGAATAGTAAAATTTAAACAATCCATTGCATTCATGGATTTAGGAAGCTGAAATTCCAACAATACAGTTTCAGGAGTGACAGTTATCTTCCTGGTAGTTAATGCTTTGCAGTAGGAGCTTACGAAAGCAGAAGTGAGAGGGTTTGTTCTGAACCCATTTTTCACATATTCGAAAAGAATATTTGGCAACCTTGTGATATTTATTTCATATGTTCTCAACGTCTCAGGACTTTATCTCCTGCCAAGTCTCCTTCTTCATCAACTGGGTCTATTGCCTCCAGCAGAAAGTACCCTTACCCAATGCCCCCGCTTCCTGACGAGGAGAGGAAGGTGAACCGACAGAGTGCCAGGGTATGTGGCAACATCTCCCATATGTTTATGTACTCAGTCATTCTCACTTTGTCCGTGAGTAGCCATGTTTCCTTCTTTGTTCGTAAGAAAATCAGAAAAATTAAAATTTAAAATGAGAAGATTCTTGGGGCTTTGGGGATCAGGTTTATAATTGAAAATTAGTTTAATCTTTAAAATTAGTTTGATCTACCTAGTGACATTTGGTGTATTATTTATTCATTATTATATGCAGTACTTTCATGTTTTATTTATTCATTGTAGTGATGTACTAAAACCTGGAACTGACAAAACAAATCATGCATTTTGTTTTACCACTTTTTTAATACCCCTGGAAATGCCAGAGACTAAATAAATTAGCCTCATCTCCATGTCCAGTTTGCTTACACAGGCTTTTCGCTGGCTAATAACAACTCAATAGGATTTTATTTATTTATTTTTAATAGGATTTTAGAAATAGGAATCTCTGATGAAAAACCAGATCAATATTTTGGAGCTGGGGGTAGAAAAAGACTTTTTTTCAGTGCTGGGACTTGAACCTGGGACCCTGCGCATGCTAGTTCTCTATCACTGAGCTACACCCCAGCACCAAAAAGCCAAATTTAAAAACAAGAAGGGAGGTATTGACCCTTTTTATAAAACTATGGTTCACCAGAAGTTTGTTTAAGTATTACATCTCCAGCTAGGTGTAATGGTACATGCCTATAGTCCCAGTAGTCTGAGAGGCAAGTTCGAGCCTAGCCTGGGCAACTTGGTGACTTAGTGAGACCCTGTCTCAAAATAAAAAATAAAAAATAAAAAGAAGGCTGGAGATGTAGCTCAGTGCAAAGGCCCTGGTTTCAATCCTCAGTACTATAAAAATGAATAAAGAATATTAAGCCTCCTTTTAAGTTTTAATCGTGATACCAGTGTCTCACAACATTCCTGGAACATACATGTTGTGTAAAACTTGAGGTATAATGGAGTTTGGAGAGGGAGAAGAACCCTCAGAGGTTTAAGTGAAAGGTACAATTACTTTTGTAATTACTTTTGATCCCCAGACTCTATTGTGGTCAGTTACACTATGTTGATCTTCTTCGAAATAATGTTGGGAAAAAAAAAAACTTTAAAATGCTTGACAGAATAAGTACATGAAAAAATGTTCAGCTTTGCTGGCCATTAGAGAAATGCAAACTGAAACTACTTGGAGATACCATCTTACCCCAGAAACAGTGACTGTCATCAAAAAAATCTAATAATAACAAATGCTGGTGAGGATGTGGGGGAAAAGAACTCTTCTGCATTGTTGGTGGGAATGTAAACTAGTACAGCCACTGTGGAAATAAGTATGGAGATCACTCCAAAAGATAAAAATAGAAATTCCACTTGTCCCAGTTAATCCCCTTCTAGGTATCTTCCAAAAAGAGTAAAAATCATCATATTACAGGTATACATGCATATATGTTTATAGCTGCACAATTTATAATAGCTAAATCTTGGAAACAGTGTATATGTCCACCTGCAGATGAATGGATAAGGAAAATGTGGTATTTAGACACACTGGAGTACTACTCTGCCATAAAGAAAGATAAACTTGAGGCATTTATAGGTAAGTGCAACTTGAGATGCAACTTGAGAACATAATGTTACATGAAATAAGTCAGACATACAGCTTAAATATCAATGGTTTCTCTTCTATGAGAAACTCAAATATACATATAGTTTAAACACTTCCCTAAGTGACCTATCCATTTTTTCAGAAATATTTTAATATATATGCTACTTTGTTTCATTTGTACTACTAGTTTCTTTTAGTTCATTGAAAGAAAGTTTTGTGTATTATCTTTTTGTTTCTTCTTTGTAAGAAAGAATCTTTGTCTGTCTTGTACTCTGAGTACCTATTTTGAAGATAATGATATACAGTATTAACTATTGTTATTCTCTCATTATTTTGTCAGGTGCTTTATTTTTTCATGAAATGTCAAAAATTGAATTTAAATAAACTTGACAGATTTATCTGCTAGTGGGTCCTAGGCGCCTAAGCTTTTTGGTCTTGTTAGATGGTTCAGAGGCTCTCTGATTGTGAAGCTAGATTATGGTGTTCAAGGTAATGGTGGATTACTCAAATTTTATCTCACTCAACCCAGACTCAGTAAGAAAACACATCATTTTCTGTTCCTTAAGAAGAATCATTAAAAGATAGTTGGATCATTCAAACATTGTTACAAGATGATTAGATCAGTATAATTAAAAAATCTTTAAAAAAGAATTCGTGTTTTGTTAAACTTACTGCTGTATGTTAATATGAGAAATGGTGAAAACAAGGTAATTCAGATTCCCAGCGCTCAGGTTGCTAGCCCTAAAGAGACGTGTCGATAGATCTCTCCCTTTCAGGGTGTGATGTGTGGCAATGAAATCATGAAGTTTGCTGTCGTTTTTCCCTCCTCGGAGAATTGGCTAAGTAGAGGATGCCACTTTTTTTTCCTGCTAAATTGTCTAGATCACTGCCTTGCTCCATCGAGTTGGAGGCATTTCTTGTCATGCCTGGGTGTGGGCTGCTGGAGACATTACCACCTGAGAGCCCATGGAGGTGACAGCCCCCCAGAAGGAAGAGCTGGCCCGTGCCCCTTCTCGGGGGTGACCGTAAAGACTCCAGCTGCCGGGAGAGTAAGGTGGAAGGCCTGGTTTGCTCTGTACACTATGGAACAGCCACAGAAGTGTGTGGCAGAATCCTGCAGAATACGTGGCCCTTTCCTCTGGGCTGCCTTTCTGGGCTGTGAATAAACAGACTTCTAGTCGATAGCCACTCTGTGATGGCCTCAGAGACATGGGCAAAATCATGCCTGTTGCTAAAACTGATGGCTTGGCAATTCTCTGCTTCTGTTTCCTCCTAAGAATACTCAGTTATTCATTTATTCCTCTTTTTCTGCAAGCTATCCCTTAATATTTAATATTCATAACCATATGCAAAGAAACTTTGGCTCTCTGAGGCAAAGTCTTGTTTCTTTACCACTCCAGACCGTTACTTGAGCATCAGTCCAAATCTTCTTTCACTTGAATACCCTGCAACCCCCATTTAACTCCTCTCCAACAGTAGGTGTCATTAGCTCCCGAAGACCCTCCCAGCTGAGAGACCTCTTTGGTTTCCGAAGGACAGGCCAGGGTGTCTTTTTAATGCTAAGGACCTATCAGACCAGCCTGAGGTAGAGAGCAGCGGTGGCTTTACTGCAGTCCTCCAGAGGAAGGTGCTCAGTATAGGTGCTCAGATTAAGATTTCTGTGAAGATCTGAGAGAACATGTGAAGGCAGTCTATATAGGAACATCTGCTTAATCTACTCAGTCACTTTCTCTCTTTTTCTTTCCCAGGAGCTCATTATATATATGTACCATCCAGTAAAATGGGATTTGGATGGAAATTGGCAATAACCTAAGTTACTCTGGTCATAGGTTTTCTTTGTTCATGTAACAATTATACCCAAATCTTTTTGCCTGCAAATATATTTTATTAACTAGACTTTTTTTAAATTGATCTTCCTTCTCCAGCGAACTGAGTTGCATTCATGTATGACCACGCCAAAGTTATTTGAAGTCCAATGAAGCAATTACTAAACATTGTACAGATCTGACCAGGATCAGTATAAGAAAGCAAGGAGCGGGAAGAAGTAAAGTGATTAAGGAAGAGACTTCCCGCCCTGCCTGTGTCTTCTATTCTGATATGTCAGCTTCTGAGAAAGCAGTTTTCTAGTATGTAGTGATGGAATTGGAGTGTGTGGCCTGTGTGTGGGCCCAGAGTAGTGATTTTTTTTAGGAGATTGTGGTGGTATTAATGAAACTACACTGCCCAGAGCTCTTAGGCTTGGCTGCACATGGGAATCATCTGAACAGCTCTGAAAATACTCCAAGCCTACATTTGACCAAGAGAAATTTTGATTTAATAGATTTTTCAGACGTCCCTCAATCAATCGAGGGATCAGAATCCTGGGGGAAACAAGGGCATGTGTAGCTTGAGAAATATTTTTATTTTGAGATGAGGTCTTACTACATTGCCAGGCAGGCCTGGAACTTGTGATCTTCTCACTTCAGGTAGCTGGGATGACAGGCATGTGCCACCACATCAGACGCGAAAAGAATCTTTAAAATATTTCTTATTTCATGTGAGACACAATATTTACTGTATTCAAAATGTTGAAGAACTGAATGATGGTGTGAAGTGTTTTTGTATCAAAAGGTGGCAGTTGTTAAAAAGGTGGAGATGCGGGTTTAGAAGAAAGAGTTGAGAGAGAGATTTTGCAAGAGTGTCTATCCCCAATCACGTGTGAGTGGATGAATTACTGAGTCTCTGTCATAGCTCAGAGTACTCTGCTTTCTGCTTTCATCATGTGCAATTCTGCTTTTCTCCATTATGCAGCTATGGGAGACGTCCATTTAAGATCCGCTGTTTACACGTGACACATCGAAACTGTTTACTTCAACTTTTATAGACACCCAGCCTCACGGGATCACTGCAAATCCTTCTGCTCTTCAGACAGTACAAAGACCCTCTGAGATGCCACAGAGAAGAGGAAGCCAGTTATCACATCCGGATGTCATTTTCTTTTTGTCATTGGCTTAGGATTTAACGAACTATGAAAAGAACTACTGCAACGTTACACTGTTAACAGGGAACCGGTCCTGGTATGTTAGTGGATAATCCGCATGACAGATATGTGTAGAAATATCAGTAAAATTAACTCACAACACCCAAATGTACAAGTTTCCTAAGGCACAATAGTGGATTCAGAACCTGACCTTCTGAAGCAGATCCTCCTTGTAAACAGTAATGCTATATGCATGATGCTCTATTCATTGTTTTCCATAATTAAGGAAACAACATCCCATAATAGAAACTAGCATGCAGGGCTAAAGCATATAGGATTTTGCCGCAGAACTTTGATGCCTTGAGAGGCCGATATCCCATATGCTAACTTTAAACATGTATTTTTATTTTTGTTTCGTTTTTACTTTTCATATTTATATCGGCATACAAGGACAACTGTACATATGTAAACATTTTTAAAATTCAAAAAAGCAGCTGTTACACACGTGTATTTCGCCAAACGCCTAAAATGAGTCAGTCACCATCACATCGTTGTCCTCCGTCCTGTGGTCTTCAGTATGTACAAGCAGGTGATGTAAATATAGTGGTCAGTGCTGTAGCGTGGCTCTCTGTAACGGGTATCTGTCTAAAAGGTGGTATCCCCTGAAGTGTGTGCAGCAGGAGGCAGTTTTATGTAGTGACTGAGTAAGAGAATAAAATGCCCAGTAAAATGCCAGGCGCCATAGCTTGCCGAAGCGGAAGTCCAGCAGTGCAGCTGCCTCGGGACACTCGGGGGCCAGCTGGCTGCTCCCTGGGGATTAGCCAGCCTGTCCACCTCTCTTCTGGGGGCACACGGTGTCTGCCTCAGTGGTTCTCTCGCAGAGCACATCTGCTGGTCTCGCCTGGAGGCTGGCGAGCCCCCGGCAGTGTGTGCTGCTGCCGTTAGGCAGAGGCACAAAGACGGCTGAGACCCCGGCTGCTCTGACCTGGTAGCGCCCGTCTAGCCAGTACTCCAACCCTTTCCAGCTTGAAGTTCTGGCTCCCTGACAAAACGTTTCAGCCACCCTTATCTATGAAAGCAATGATTTGTTGTAATGAACAACTTTACACTGTTCCTTAAGGATATTTGCCATGACTGGGACCGAGGCCTAGCCGGTCATTCTGAATTGTCTTGGAAGCAAGATGGTGGATGATTCCACTATCTGAGATTGGATGCCTCAACGGGGCATAAAGGGTTAAATAAAATTTAAAGCCATAATGATGCGGCAGCTGTGGAGTTACATAAACAGCTGGCAGGGGCAAGAATATGATATTTTCAGTCCTTTAATTTTTAATCCTTAGAAAAATGAGGATTTATGTGTAAAGTCCCTTCTTTACAACCAAAGTTTGATGCTGTCATAGGCAGTTCTGTTATTTCAAAAGAAAGCTACTCTGAGATCGGAAATGGATGGGACCAGTCATGTGGTCTGCTGTGAAGTCTTCTTCTGATTGCCTCTTTTTTCTTGAGAGGAATGGGATCAGTAGATGCGATTTCAGAAATGTCTTCTTGCCTTGATTTCTTCCAGTAATTTCCGTGGACAAAAATCCATCTCCTCTCCATGTATAATCATCTTGGGTGCCCAAACTGAAGGGCCAAGTTAGATAGTCTGTGTTCGTATCTTCTCTAACAGGCCTCTCTTCTGAAAGTCTTTGAAAATATTTGAAAAGCAATTTAATCATCCAAAATTATACAGTGGAAAATAGCATTTTTAATGATAGGAAGGGATGCAATTGTTGAAGCCTCAGTAAAGCCATGTATCAGACCGAGGCTGGGTGAGTGTTGGGCAGCATTGTTACATAGCTCCCGCCAAGGACGGAAGGGCACACAGGTGGAAAGATGTAGCAAATAAAGCAACTTTTGACCAAGATCACTTTAAATGTGCACTGAATGTTTTCTGGTATTGAGTGTATAAAAGGCTAATATTATAAGATTTATTTTGACTATAGAAGAGTTTATAGATTTGAATGTAAGGTGCCTCATGTAAATACGCTTCCTAGTTATAGTTACACAAGCCCTAGTTTGAAGGAATCCACAAATGGGTAGCTAGTCAACTGATTATCTATCTATCTATTTACCTTTTCTTATCCTCTCCATTATTTTTACCTGAAATTAAAATTTCAAATGAAAATCATTATAATGTGCCTTTGGGAGATATGATTGTTCAAAAAGTATATTGTTTGTAATCATACTTCTCGGTAATAATCTTCATATGGAACTAAATGAAAAGGTTTTATTTGAAGAAATTATGACTTTAGAAATACAGTAGTTTTAATGTTCTATTCTGAGCATCTACTCTGTCTCCCATGTTTAAATAGTCTTAGAAGCATTTGTGGAATTCTTTGGCAAAGTTTAGTTTTGATGGATAGTTTCAAGAAATATCTCTATGTATACCCATGATTGGTGAACTAGAGCATTACATTGAAACATTTTGACTTTTCATTCACTGAGGTAGATAGAATGGACCCATGGCATGAAATATAAGCACAGCAATTATTTCTTTTAAAATATCTATTTTGGAGAGAAACTTTGAGGCTATATAGCAAGTTTGTATCATGCTACTAATACTGACGATAGCCTCATCTACTGTGGGATTGCAGCTAGGCAGAGAGGAGCAGTTAGCTGTTTGGCTTTACGGTCCAGAGAACGCCTTTTCCCCTCTTTCTAAAGTTCTGTGCATGGACGGGACTTCAGAGTGACAGCTCTGTTGCCTGAGATCTTTCATTTACCCATAATTATTACAGTTCTGAATATAAAGGAACGTTTAAATCTCTCCACTGAGTGTCAGTGTGTGAGGAGACAAAGAGCCCTTATGGAATGGATCGACCAGACCGACTGTTAAGTCTGTGCCCAGCTGCTTTCTTTGGAAGGGGAGGGACATCCTCCTCTAGGGTCAGCGAGCTGAAAATGGTCTGCAGTCACTTGCAGTCTGGGAAGGGATTAGACAGTACTTCTCAACCAGCTGCAGCACACAGCACGACACAGCCCACTGGCTGTAGTTGCTGGTCTTAAAGGAACTCAGCACCTCGTTTAGAAATAACCTGTCCTTAGAGTGGTTCCTTGAAAAAAAAAAATCGACCAATACAGCAAATGTGGGGTTAAAATGACAAACTTCTTTCTCAGTTTGATGTTGGCGCTTCAGCGACAGCACAGTTTCTCTTTTTCCTTCTTGATTTAAAAGGATTTTAAAATTGTATTTGTACGTAAGGTCAGCCCAGCATAGAATTTCAGTACATAAGATTGACAAGGTTTCTAAAAGAAGCTGTTTTGAAGATAAAATTAGAGGAAAGACTGTGTTTGAATTCCATGATCGGCTTACATTTTTCATTCTTTTTGTTGATTCCTTTGCATATTTGAGTAATTTAATCCTGCTCTTCTAGATCTTTTCGTGCTACTTTACCTGCTGCCTTTTTTCAGATTTTGTTCTTTTTACAGTTACCCTTGAGTGAGAAGAAATAGTGTTTCTATTCACTTTTCTCAGTGTTTCAAAATCAAATTCATTTCCTGTTGTCATATTTTAACCTCACGCACACACACACACACGCACACAACACACATGCACACACAGAAATACCCAGTACCTTAAATATTTCCTTTTGTTACTAAACATGGTAATAAGCCCTTATCTAATGAAAAGACTATTTTGCTTTATTTTAAAGGGAAGGAAGACTGTTGAGTGGCTTGTAGTATATGGGGAGGGGAGAGCAAAGTTTGGACCTGATAGCTGCAGAGGCAGGACAGCGGCTTGACAGCAAGGTAAGGACACGGCTGGCAGCTGCCACTGGATGCCTCGTGGTGGCACATTGTGAGCTTAGAACCTGTAGGGCTTCTAAGTCAGCCTGACTTTTCCACGAAGTGCCACAACTCCCATTTGCAGCATATTTTCTAATTTTTTGCTCCTAATTATTTTCCTTTCAATTGATATTTTCCCCTAGAATTTTGACCTAAATACTTTTCTACTCTTAATTTTACGCTGTCTACATGAATTTCTCATTCCTGCTGTCCTAGGTTAAAATGTATAAAAAGCAAACATTTCTGTGGAACAGGGCTTAATTTGGGACCCAGATGCTTATTTTTCTCCTCCAAGATGTTTTCTGAATGGGTAAGACCATGATTTTGTATGTGGCAACTTCTCTCCTGGCACCGGGTGACAGAGGACGTTGATAAACGCCTCAGTGAGGTCCCAGGGCGCAGCTGTGCCGCCCTCCCGTCCCGGCAGTGTGCGAGGCCAGGGCTGCTATCAGTGCTGATAGCTTGTGCTGTGGGGCAGGCGCTTTTAGTTCTGCCACAACAGCGCATGCAGAGCAAAGATGCAGCGAGACTTCACAAAACGGCCTAGTGTTTATGTTCACATTGTTTCATTGTTTTGTCTGAGTCTGCAGCATGAAGCATCTTCATAAGAACCTTCCTAGTTAAAGTAGAGGATTTCTGCCCTTTTTTATCCGTGGTCTGACAAATAGTAAGCATCCTTGCTTTGGATTAAAGGACATGTCCAGAGACACCTTCCTTCTACAGCAGCCTGCCTTCAGTAGCTGTGTAGCAGTTTCTTCCTGATGAGGAACTTTTGTCTGTCATGGAAGGTGAGGCCTTCTTTGGCTGCAGAGGAAGTCAGGAGAACTCTGGGTGCAAAGTAAGGGTGGAAGCTATCTTTGGTCCCCTCTCTTGACAGTCACATAGATTATGAACCTTGGAAAGTCATTGAGAGATCTGTTCCAGGGTGTGGATTGCAGGATGGGGAAGAGAGAAAAAGCAGCAAGCTCTGGAGATATGGGGCACCTAGCCGTGGCCTAAGGGCAGAGTGGATATCCCCATGCAAAACCCAAAAGCCGAGAGCCGAGCTTGTAGGAAAGTTCAGACGGTCCCTGGGCAGGTGGAAAGGAAAGAGGTACAGGGTGCCTAAGGCTGACTGGTGCGATGCACGTTCGCTAAGTGTTGGCTTTGTAAGTACTGCATGGTTGTGGTGTGTCCTTGTTGCTCTGTACATAGAATCTGTATAATTCTGGAGGTGCTTCAAGGATGGTAGTGTTTTGGTTAAGGGCTCCATCATTTCATGTTCCTAAGAATCCTTGGAATCAAAAGTAGGCAATTTGTCTTGTTTGGTTTCATTTACAAAAAGGCACAAAACAAGACTAAGCAATCTTGCTAAGATAATGTGCACACAAAACCATCATAAAGTTTCAGAGTTTATAAAAAAAGACATATACACACACAGAGACCTGCGTTCACTTTAGGGTTTAGCCTTTTATAAATTTCAGGCTGTGATTTTTATTTTGATAATTCAGCTCTAAAATAATGCTAATAGCCCCAAATCTTGAAATATAGCGGTGCTAAGTTATATTGGATAACACATTGCAAAAAGTGCTGATATGAATACACTTACTAGTAATGAGTTCCTGCTAAATTGTACACGTGTATCACTGCCTGATTAGAAACCCCTTTTCTTTTCTAATCTAGCACAAAATCAAAGTGATTCCACAACCAGTCTTTTTAATGGGTAAAAATGACTGAACACCTTTGTTTTGTATGGAAACATTTTTTAAACACTAATTGCAAAAGTGCTTAACGAAATGTTCATTCAGAATAAGCATGTATGCCTTTTTTTTTTTTTTAACTTGTCAGAAGAGTTGGCCCTCCAGACTAGCATCCCCAAAAGACAGCTTTCAGAAACGGGGTGTTCTACCTAATCAGCGAAGTTTCCATGTTGGCCGGTGTAGGCCTGTGCTTGTTTCTCACGCCCATTGCATCCGAGGCGTGATGCCCATCTGCAGATGAGGACAGCCACCTGTGAGGTGTTCATGGTGAGGTTTCACTTGTCATACCCAGGCAGTCGTGTGTATACTTAGATTTGTGTCATTTTAACATTCTCTCTGCTATGCTGCACTTCAGGTTCTTAAGCTATTTTAAAAATTACCGAGTTTTGGCAAAACCAATGGAAATGTATAAGGCGACTGCTTTCCTGGGCAAGTGTGATTTGTTTTATGGCTGTTCAAGTTATAAAATTGTTCTCACATTGTAAGTAAACAAAACCTTGCTGTTTTTAAAGACCATTGTAACTTAAGATTTAAATTTCTGGCACAATTTCATTAGTATTCACTTCCAAAGCTAATATGATACTACAGTTTTCTATGTTACTCTCATTGTAACATCAATAAAGTGACTTTCAATAAAAGATTTGTTATTTTGATGCACGACTTCCTTTAACCCTTTTTTTTCCTTACTAGCTAGTTTCCCTCTCAGGAGCGTTGTCAGGGTACTTTGATAGGGAGTCATGTCCTTCTATTCCACACCATTGCAGAGCAGATTCTGAGCGTGAGAAATGCAGCGATCCTGCAGGAAAGCTGGAGTACTCGATTTGTTGGGCAGTTTCCTTGGCAAAGTTTCCTCTACTTATCTACCTGCCTTGCCTAAAAAACACTCTTCCTTGCCTTCCTGAGGATTAATTTTTATAGCCTGTCCTGGTAGCCCAGTCAAGGTGCTTATTTAATGAGCTCGCATCTAGTCTTGGATAGGTTTAGGGTCATGATTACTGCTGCCTCAAAATGGTTCCACGCTGGCCTTTATGTCTCCCAAGTATCCGTTTTCATTTTCACATTTGTAATTTCCTTGGCTTCAACTCATAGTCTACAGAGGAAAAAAGTGATCAGGGTACTGTTCCAACATGAGAAAAAAAATGGAAGAAAGTCATTGATGAAGGCCTTGTACATTTATTGTCAGATTAAAAAATAATGATTACATATAGTTCCATTTCCTATATTTATAGCATTCCACGCATATAAGTCATTTAGGTGAGCAGGGAAATAGTAATGCAGCCAAAACAAAGTCTAGGCCAGAGAGAGGAGAAGTGTGAGCTCATCTTAGGTACAACTTGGAATAACATCCACCCTGGCTCACTAGGAGGGAGAGCTTTGACCTAATGACTGTGTGATGCAAGCCTCTGCCCAGTGTGCCCAGAGAGCATCAGGCCCTGGCAGCCACACGGCTATGGAGGCATGAGGAATGTACTTCATAAATCATGAATCTCTTGAAGCACAAGACCAAAAGACAAATCTGCAAAATAAAATGCAATCTTGAGTTGGAGTGACCTGAGGAACTTAATCCTCCCAGTAACTGAAGTATTGAAGTTGGCACACATAGCTCTGCCATGCTCCAACCTTATGCTTTAATAAAATACATAAATAAATAAATGGACCAAGAAACAGTTTTAAAGAAGTGGGTGAGGCTGCAGTGGAAGCGCACAGTGAATGAAAAACCAACATAAAGTAGAAGTGAGGCAATGTAAGACTCTCTTGTAATGAAGACTCTGGCCCTAATTAAAGAAAGGCATCAGCTGTGTCAAAATCATCAAGGGGATGGAAACTGTCTACCTGCAGGGACCTGATGAAGACTAAGCTCCATGCTTTTGGAAAGAAATGGTGGAAACAGCAGAGAGGACAAGGAGATGTGTCTCAAAGTATCAGTAATTAAGACTGAATTAATTGAGTGATACCAGAAGCATGGTTTACAATAGTCTGGCATTTACCCAAAAGCAAATTCAGAACCAAGATCAACGTAGCGCATTTGGGATTTATCAAAGGGCTGGATGGTCAAAGAGGCTCTGTAACTTCGGGTCAGCAGTAGCCTTCTTCCTTCCTGTTACACTCACCTAGTAAATTATTCCCCTCAACTATTAGAAGACCCCTGTGAGTTCAAAGGCAGCAGCATGTACTGGGATGCTGAAGGACAGTCCCTGTCTCTTGGTCCTCTGGGCACCTGACCCCTTTCTGGGCAGCCCTGGCCTGAGCAAAGCTTGGTGGCTGCATGGACAACGGGTCTGGGATGAGACCTCGACTCACCGTGTAAGACACACCAGGATGCATCACACTCTGACCAAGAATCTGGAGGCGTGACTACTTGACATGGAAACATGTTAGGGCTCAATAAATATTTATGAATATGTATTAGCGGTATTCGAAAATACATTAGTGAACTGAGGCTAAAGAAGCTTAGAAAACATTTATTTTCACTGGTTGACAACTAACTTCATGTGACTGTAATGCTCACATTGTGCCTTAAAATAAGACAAATACACTGCTGGCAAGATGAGAGTAGGACCACTTTTTATTTGTAAAACTCTTGGGAAAAAAGCAAACCAGGCCGGATTTAAATTTAAGAAACAGAAACATGGTTGGTACTCATTACACCACACATACATCTCCAATTACCCCAAGAGTTAAGTACTGTTTCCTTTACAAAGATAGGGAAACATGCTCCTGAGGTTAACTAAAATGACCAAGCCACAGAGTGAGAGGCGCAGGCAGCATTAGAATCTAGACCTCACTGAAAGCCCTTGGTTTAATTTTTTAAAAAAGTCTTCTATTATATATAATAATTGCTGATTGATTAGAGAGTATTAGGAAAACTGGCAGGCAGGAAGGAAACAAACCCATGACTTTGACCCACAGTGGTAGGCAGTTGAATATTTTGGGACCCCATTCTAGTCTTTTTGCTGTATATTAAAAGTATGAACACGTCACATATCAAAATGGATGTATTAATACTTTAAGACTAGTGTATCTTCTAATTTTAAAAGGGAAGTATCTATATAGAAAATCTAGAAAATGCTGGGAATGTGTAAATGAAATTAAAGTCACTTAGAATCCCATAGTCAAAAACAACCATAGTTAATATTTTAATATATTCCCTTAGTCTTCTATCAATTTTTTATATGGCTTATAATATACAAGACTTTTAAGTATAAAGGTTTGAATGGATGATGACAAAAGACTTGGTGAGAGTATTTGCCAAAGAGGCAGAGAATAATCACTCAGTGTTCCTTGTTCATTCATACGGTCATCAAAATATGTGTAAGTTTAAATAAAAACCATGCTAAATACCTACTAAGGTGAACCTTGACATGGATGACCATGTTTCTTTGTTTTCTTTGTTCAAGAGGGTATACATCATTTACCTAAGAATACTCCACACATTTCCAACCATATTCCTCTAGGGGAGGAAAGGCACACAGCTGTAGTTCAAAAGTTTTTCATATTTCATAATGAAGAGCATATAATGTACTTTAAACATTCTGCATAATCATATAAAAGAGGTTTAGCAGGAAAAGAAGGCATGATTGATAATGAGTTAAGGAAGTTCTAGTTGGCCTAACTGGTAGACTTGACTTTACATTATCAAAGTTCCAGAATTCATTATCGAAAGTGAAAACTTCAATTGTGTGTAAAGTAATAAACCTTACAACAGCCGTTGGGGAAAGCAGCGACGTACATTTATGCAGGTTACTAAAGGCGAAGAGTAAGCAAACATGAACTCCAGTTGGAATGTTAGGTTCAGACAGCTTCCTTTTGACCTAAACAGTCATGACACACTGAATGAACTGAAAGAGAGAAAAGACAATATTACATTACAGACCTCAAAACACTCAGTACACCATAGTCTAAAGTGTTAGAAGTGCCTTACACTTTAGTTTTCTAACTTGGAAGTGTGGGTTTAAAAACTCTCTACAACTTTCTAAGGTATGTGTAAATGATGGATGGAAAAATTCTTTTTTTTTTTTTTTAAGGAAAGCAGTCTAATATAAAATCCAGTTGGTTTCTCACATCTTATAGGAAGGTAGTATTACTTCAATGGATAAGGACTATTTAAATCCCAAGTAATAATTAATACTGTAGAAATGGTTATAGCCAAAATTAGGTACCAACAAATATAAAAACTGGAACTTATACAGACGTATCATGGGGTGACTTCTAACTGCAGTTTTATTCCACTACTGTAACACCTTTAAACACTTTATTCCTTTAAAATATGCTTTATTAAAGGGAACAGAAACAGAACAGCTGATCCTTTTGACACTTCAGAAATTTGAGTTTGAAATATTGCCTTCCCCACTAAACACACAGCGATGCCTCTGCTCTGCTCTGGTAATTTTCTTTTTCACTCTCTGAAATCAGCAAGGCCCTGTGTGCTGCTAATCCTTGCAGCTCTTCCACAAAGCCAAGCTGACTGTCCCTATTTTTTAGAAAAAACCTGAAGACCAGGGCATTTAGAAATCTCTTAGACAGACTGGTCTGAGGCCAAAGTCCATACTTTTTCCGTGCCCCAGGCTGCCTCTCCATCTTTGGAAACAGTGACAGGACTTGATGAGAAGTTAAAATGGTGCTAAAGAAAACAACCACCATTAGAAGTAAGCACACTGTATTTATATACACACTGAGCCTTTGTAAAGTACACTCAGGACTGCAGTGGCCACTACACCAAAAATACATGCATCTCTGTGTTTTACAATGGAGAAACATTTTAGGACACTCAATGATCACAGTGATCTCAATTTTTAAAGTGATTTTTTTCCCATCAAAGGCCAAGGAAAAAATGAAGCGACAAGTAAAGGTGTCCTTGCTTTGTTATACATACCAATTAATGACATCGAATGGTGACTTGGTTATTTTCACACTGGCTACCAGGCCTTATCCTACCTTATTTAAAGTGGCTACTTAGTAAATAACTTGTTTTAAGTTGTGATTTAAATTAATGCTGCTTTACGTTGTCAATGAAAAATACAAGTATGTCAGTACAGCTCTGAGCTGTTAAAGCTACTTCTCAGTGATTGAGACGGGCTGTTACTGAAACTAAAGGCCGACACAATAACTGCAAGGTGGTGGGGGGACGTGTCTGACTGAAACCTTACAACTGCCGATGAAAGAGGTATTATTATGATATCCCTTTATTCACAGTCTTAGAGCAATTTTATGTGACCTCGCTCATTAAGCATAACAGGCTGGGACTTGAACCCGGGTGGTTTAATGAAAATCTAACAGTAGCCTAACTTATGGAGAAGCCTAACCTATGGAGAAGACATTTTAGATGGTAATTCCTTCTGATCACTTAATGTCTGATTTTGCTGGCATCTTTGAGATGTTCTTAACTTCAAAAGGGAGGCCCATTTTGTGCACACTGTATCTATCTACTTGGCTCTTAATTTACTGAGACTTACATCATCATATGAGAAGTTCACTACACCTTGCTGACCAGAATCCCGTCTTCGAAAGCTATCTGAAAACAACACAGAAAATTTAGTTTTTTTTTTTCAACGCCTTTTTTTTTTTTTTTTTGGTGTTGGGGATCGAACTCAGGGCCTTGCACTTGCCAGGCAAGCGCTCTACCACTTGAGCTAAATCCCCAACCCCACAACAGCTTTTCTAAAACCGCAACAGTTAATTACTGTGGTATTGGGTTTGAACTGCAATAATGTTAAGTTGTACAAGGAGTCAACATAAAAGACCAAAGCAAAAAAGCCAATTACATGAATATTAAGACTTATTATGTAAAGTGATATAACAGGCAGAAGTTGGCTAATTGTCTTTTTCCATTGTGGAGCTGGGAGAAAATACCTTCCAAAGTCAGTAAAAGTTGTACAACTTCCAAGACCACTACTTAATTGTGATGAAAACATAGAATTCCAAATGTCTGAACATAGATACTTCTTAATTAGGAAAAAGATGGATAAAGTACTTACATGGTAAATAGCCTATGATTAAATATCCCACCCAGGTAAGCCCTATCTATTGAAAAGCATTCACTTGAAAAGCATTTACAGTTCACGCTTCAGATATTTCTCATTCTACAGAGAAATCACTCAGAAGCATTCTGATCAAAACTGCACCAATTAAGGCTGGGGTTAACACACCAGTAGAGCACCTGCCTCACATGCAGGAGGCCCTGAGGCCCTGGTTTCAATCCCTACCACTGCCAGAAAAAAGAAAAGAGAAAAGCAAAGCACAAATTGACTGGTCATTTTGGGACATTTTACTATAATTTGGTTTTTTGTTTTGTTTTTCTCAGGACCAGGGACTGAACCCGGCGGTACTCTGTTACTGAGCTACACACCCAGACCTTTTAAAGACTGGATCTTGCTAAGTGGCCAGGCTAGTCTCAAACTTGTGATCCTCCTCCTCATTCTCCTGAGTAGCACAGATTATAGGCATGGGCCACCCTGCCTGGCTAGTTAAAATCACTCACTAATCTAAAAAAAATTTTGAAAAGAAAAATTATTATGCTAAATAAATATATGAAGAAATGTTCAACATCACTAGTCATTTGAGAGATGCAAATCAAAACAACGTTAAAATTCCATCTCACTCCAGAAAGAACCGCGTATATGGAAAAATCAACCAATAACAAATGCTGGCGGGGCTGTGAGGAAAAAGGAACACTCCTCCACTGTTGGTGGGGATGTAGACTGGTCCAGCCACTGTGGAAATCAATATGGAGATTCCTCAAAAAACTACAACTAGAAGTTCCATTTGACCCAGCTATTCCCCTACTAGGGATCTTCCCAGAAGAATTAAAATCATCATACCACAAGGACGAATACACCACCATGTTCATAGCAACACAATTTGTAATAGCTAAGTCTTGGAAACAACCTAAATGCCCAACAACCAATGAATGGCTAAAGAAAATGTAGTTTTTCTACACAATGGAGTACTACACTGCCATAAAAAAGGATAAACTAGAGTCATTCGTATATAAATGGATGTTCCTTGAGAACATACTTTTAAGTGAAATAAATCAGACACTCATGAGTACACATTGAATTGTTTCTCTGATATGAGAAACCATAACTGTAAATAAGGACAAAGAGGTGTAATAGATATTATATAAAAGGAGGATGGTGTGCAGAGGAGAGGAGTGCTAGAAAGAAAGAAGGGGAAAAGCAGAAAGGCAACAGGGGAAAGAGAGGGGAAAGGGAAAATATGGAAAATGATGAATGAACCTGCTGTAAATAGGGAG
>PVJO010007451.1:0-17155 GCA_004026905.1 Hystrix cristata | reverse complement strand
GGGAAGAGGGGGGAGAACCAAGATGCATCACGTATAGGTACAGAATAAATGTAATGAATGTGACCATTGTATGTAAAATGTACCAATACATGTTCTTGGTTTAAAATTAAAAAA
The DNA here is from genome assembly GCA_004026905.1 of Hystrix cristata. Taxonomy (NCBI): domain Eukaryota; kingdom Metazoa; phylum Chordata; class Mammalia; order Rodentia; family Hystricidae; genus Hystrix; species Hystrix cristata. The sequence goes on along the minus strand of PVJO010007451.1, from coordinate 17,041 downwards.
AAAGAAAAAAAAAAAGATAAATTATTATGCTAGCTATGCTTAACAGCAATGCTAAAAATGTAGTGAAGCAACTACTAAAGTGGTGAGAAATGAAATGTGGTGGGTGCAGTGACCGAGTGACCTTGCAGCCCGCACCTGTGAGGGCCCTCAGCTTGACACAGCAGGCAATATAGTCATCGAAGGTTATCTTCCCATTGGTGCTATACCGTTTCGCAATCGAATTCACAGTTTGGGGATTCAACCTAAAGCCTGAAAGAAAAATCATTCAGCAAAAAAAGTTAAAGCTTTAAAAATAAATATTAAAGGAAGCACAAGTTTTTGACTGTCAACTCATCTTAATTAGGGACAGACACAATTTCTAAGAAAACAGAAACTGTCTTCAAGTAGCACGACTTTAGGGGAAAACCCTGCTCTGGCCACGCGCAGAGAGCTGGAGCTGGTCATACGCACCCATCGTGGTCAGGGCCTTCTGCAGCTCTTGGGGGTCCACGGTCCCACTCCGGTCACTGTCGAAACTGATGAAGTGCTGTCTCCAGCCATTCAGCACCGCCCAGAGTTCCTTAAACTCTGTGAAGCCCATCGTGCCGGACATATCTCTCTGCGCTGGGGTCAAGGGTCACAGCCCTGTTACTCTGCAACATTTTCTAATGGCTGAATTTGAGAACAGGATAAGAGGACTCCAATGTTCTTTCTGCTAAATGGGTAAAAAGTTATTGTACCTTCTTGGTTTGATAAAAAGGTTAATGATACACAAGAAGATACAATAAAAAGAAACTAGCGAAAAAGCTGAGTACCTATTTGTGCTGTGGGAAAAAGAGAACCTAAGTGGTCTGATTGCAAGGAAATGACATCGGATTGCGAGCTACACAAAAAGCCACAAACACAAAGCGGTTGTTTCTGGGACCAGGTTGCACGCCCTGGCATCCCAGCCTTCAGGGTTTCACAGTTTGCCCTTCTGCCCAGGGTCCCCTGTGGCTCTCACATTTCTTTGTGAGTCGGGATGGGAGGCACTGCAGAGTCAGCATCAGGGAGTCGCAGTCCAGCGACTGGGACATGAAGCCCTATCACTTGAGAGTCAAGTGTGAATCAAACAGCGCAATCCGTGTAAAGCAAAAAGCCACCCTGGCGCTCTTTTCTCTATTGTTCTGTTTTGATGCTTCCCTGCTTTTACTATTTTTATTTTTCAATATTGGGAATTGAACCCAAGGCCTTTGCTCTGAGCCACACTCCCCTCTTATTTTTTATTTGAGACAATCTCAGTCACTAAATTATTCAGGCTGGGCTGGAACTTGTGATCCTCCTGCCTCAGCCTACCAGAAGGCTGGAATTACAGGAATGTGCTACTGTGCTTGGCTGCTTCCTTCAATTCTTGATCAGTTACTTTTCTATTTACCACCCTTCTGTCCTATTTTCACACTAAATTACACACCAAAAGTGAATTATTTCACATAGCTTTTTAATGGCTGTCACTTTGTTTTTTACCAGGTATGATTCTGAGATGAATTCCTTTCAGAAGGAAATTTATTGTCAAGAAAAAATACTCTAGACATACCCAAGATAAAGGATACATCCAGCATTGAAACCATAAGCCGACAAGTCTCCAGGTTAAAAGCTGTTAAGAAAAATACATACATATAAATACAATTTGAAAAATTCACTTTACATTGGATACATTCAAATTAATTAGGAATGTGACTATTCACTTTTTTAAAATATGCTACTCAGTTTATGTGGGTCTAAATTATATTAGATCTTTCAAGTAGTTTTTTTTAGATAAAAGGGATTTTTCCAGAACTCGTATTTGACTTTAAAAGGAATTTTTAAAAAAAGTATTGCACAGTCTTGTTCATACGGTCTTGCCTTTAAAACTACAATATAACTATGATGTAGTGAGTTCAGTTCACCAGGAAGAACCACATGAGTCACACCCACCAGTGTGCGAAGGTGGGACTGCTTTGTTCCTGCTCCTCAGTGACCACAAACAGCTGCTTTTGCTATGTTTTGTCTCATCATTCGTTTCTGTCCTTTCCCTTTGATGTCAGGCACTGAGCAGTAAGCTCCTACCACAAATAATCTGTGGTCTCATTTTATATGCAGTAAATTTATGTTTGACCAGATAAACATGCTTGGCAGACTTGGTGGTGAACAAGCACTCTCTGGAGAAAGACCTGATAACCAGCATGGTGGTGGCCACAGTTCCAGAGCCTTTTTAGTTTACCTAGGCTGGGGAGACCTTTAATTTCCTCACACAACCAAGTGTGGACACACCCAAAGGGTGTGGCCTGCTGGTAACCCATCTAAGCATTAGGAAACCGGACAGAGCACTCCTTGCATCTCACGTTACATTAATGGCACTAGGTTACTTTGAAGTCACACTATTTTCTTTCTTTCTTTCTTTCTTTTTTTTTTTTTTTTTTGGTGCCAGGGTTCAAACTCAGGGCCTTGTGCTTGCAAGGCACACACCAACCACTGAGCTAAATCCCCAGCCTGCACACTACTTTCAAAGGTACAAAGCTGCAGGTTTGGAAGGCAGAAGTGAAAAGTATCAAATGGGGAAAGCTGGTATAAATCCTGCAAGTTTAAGGTGCACAGAGAATTAACATTCTTTTTGTTTTGTTTTTCTGTGGGGTGCCGGAGATTGAACTCAGGCCCTTGCATTTGCTAGGCAAGAGCTCTACCACTTGAGCTAAATGGCCAACCTCAGAATTAACATTTTTTTACAGATCTTTCTAGATTTTTTTGGTCTAACCGACATGAAATTTGAACACAGCTGAAATGTTATTGTACTGTTTTAACATTTTATTGTATTTATATTAAAATACTATTTATAATATTTTATTATCCAAACAGTACAAACTATAGGTTTTCCACATTTATGATTACTGTTCTTGGCATATCCTTTCCCAGAAACAAAAAAGCCTGGCAACAATTTCTAGCTCAGCCCTGCAAGCTCCACTTGATCCACATGAATAGTCCTCTGAGGTAAGAGAAGGTGGCCGCACTCCTCTACATGTCTGGGAAACAGCTGGTCGACTCTTCACTCCGACTTTTACTTTGTGTGGAGGTGTGAAGTCCTCATATCCCAGACCAGCGTGTTCTCGACTCCAGTGTGTATCAGAAATCACCTGGAAACTTGAAAGGATCCTGATACCTGGGCTGCATCACAGGATGACTGAATCAGGATCTTGTGTCGTTTGAAGCTTCTCAGATGACTTCTGAGAGCAGCCAAGTGTGGAGTAACTGGACCGACCCAGCCAGTATGCCCCGGGAAGGAGCATGTGAGAACTGCAGAATCTTGGTCCTTAACCCAAGGCTCTGAATTTCAACAAGAGCTCTATTCCCATTGTCCTCTGGGAATATGTGGGTGATGGCATAACCAGCACACAGTAGGTGTTCATTGGAAATGTGTAGGCTGAATAAACGAATGTATGGAGAATACCTGATTCTCTCTCCAAGCAGGAAGCTATACACCCCTGTATTTTATATGCATACTTCTCACAGAGAAGTTAAGGAGAAATATGTTTTTAAAATAAGATCTTATGGTTTCTATGATACTTGAAAGAAATGTATAATCTTCAAATACTGGTAAGGTTAGAGGCTGAAATTTTCCTAATGCATCAACTCAACAGCCATCCCACAAACACTATGTGCAGGGGTGTAGGTAACAGGGATTCTGGAGATGACAAAAGTGAACTAAACTATAGCACTGATGTTCAGTAGGTTTGGGTGAAAAAAATAACCCTTTCTCAATTTTGTTAATTATATTTTTCTTCCAGAAAGAGCTTTTATTAATGCTGATTCTTTTTGAAATAATTTAAAAATGTTACAATTTTTAGCTTTACTTTCTTTTCTGTTCTTGATACTAGAATACCTCAAACATCTTTTTTCTAGTGGAAAGAAGGAATACATGGGTCTATGGGGGAGCCCTCCGTCCGGTGGAAGGAGGAAGCTGACTCTTAGGGAAGACAGGCGCCGAATCACAGTCTCAAGGCTGGAGCTACTGCACTGAACAGCTCTGCCTTTAGACACACCCCTTCCCTTTCAACTGCTCAGAAGGGGGCTGCACTTCGTAGGCAGCGTCCCACCGGCCCACATACTTTGGGTCTGACCTTTTCTATTTGGGTTTTGAAGCTGGATTTAAAAGATTGATTACCATATACTTTCTCTATTACAAAACTCTGACATCCCCAAAGCAGGGTGGTTTGTCACAGCCCCCAGAGGAAGTAAATGGATCAATGAAATCACATGGTTCTCGCATTTCAGGAAATGTCTTTTCTATAATGCATTGACCTAAGGCCATCACTAAACATGGCTTTCTCAAATAAAATTCTTAAAAGGACTGCTAAAAATATGCAACCTTCTTCAGTAGTTTCAAAACCTGTTGCCCTCCAATAGTGTACATGTGACATCACCTTGTTTCTCCCTATTAGACCTCCCTGTTTACTGGCTCTACTACTTGAGGTTAACAATTAAAAGTTGAAACGTACTGCCTACAACACATTTCTCTTAATCCAGAGAGCACTTCTTTTGTTTAGAAGCAGATTAAATGACGGAAATTCAAAAGGTTCTTCTTTGTGTTCTCCTAACCAGGAAATAGTAATGGGACACTCAAGACGCATAAAACAAGGATGGTAACAAAAGAAATGTAAGTAGTTCAAATATATTATGTCACACAAAAATGCTGCTGTGCACTCTCGGCTGTGAATTCTTAAATTTTGGGATTTTAATTTATAGCTTACCAAAACTGGGGCTTCAATTTGATGTTATGTCTCAATTACCAACTGGGAAAGTGGGTAGATAAAGCGCTTGAGCTAAGACGCTGTTTTCTACCCTAGAAATTTGTCATGGTCAAGACTGGATTGGAAAGTGAAGTATGTAGCGTGTCTGTGGGCTGATGAGAAGCTCTTGGTCAGGTTATAGCTGCTCCACAATATCGCCCTGTCGCTTGTTGCAAAGGTAGGCAAGTGGGGTAGGCACTAACTACAGGGCAGAAGACCCAGTCACCGAGGAACTGCAGAGGACAGAACCAGTGCGAGGAGTTCAGAAAGCGGAACCTCACACTTGGCCCGAACACGTTATCTGAAGTGGAGAGAGCAGTCCTGGTAGGTCGATGGGTGAGTTCATGCTACCTGCAGCATGCTCAGGGCTCGGGGACCCAGAACCCAGGACTGGCCACTCCTGAGTGCCTAAATGCTATCAGGCTGAGGACGGGGGAGGTGCTTGGCAGTCATTAGTCAGTGTCAGCCCCCATTGTTAATGACACCCGATCTAGCAGACTTTCTTTTCACTGTTAACTTGTGCTCTGTAAAGGAGGCCACATAGCACATTGGTCTGTGGACACCTGGAACCCAATCCAAGAAATGTGCTAACCTAGTAGGTAGATGGGAATGATTTATTAAGAACAAGTCTCAAAAAGGAGCCCTTCTCCATTGTTGGTGGGAGTATAAATGGTAAGCAGTATGGAGATTCCTCAAAACAATAATACTAGAAATCCCATTTGACCCACTTGTTCCCCTTCTAGGTGTCTTCCCAAAAGAGTAAAAGTCATCATAGTACAGTGATCCAAGCACACCCATGTTTGTGACAGCACAACTCACAATAGCTAAATCCTGGAAGCAGCCTGTACGTCTATCAACAGATGAATGGATAAGGAAAAGGTGTTATTTATACATAGTGGAGAACTATTCTTCCATAAAGAAAGATAAACTTGAGTCATTTGTAGGTAAATGGATTCACTTTGAGACCATAATGTTAACTGAAGTTTTTTTGCTTGTTTGTTTTTGGTGCTGGGGATCAAACTCAGGGGCTTGTGCTTGTAAGGCAAACTAACCACTGAGCTAAACCCCCAGCCCATTAACTGAAGTAAATCATACATACAAGTTTAAATATTACATGGTTTCTCAAGAAACTCAGTATATAAATAAAGTATAAAAGACAGACAATAGGAAAAAAAGAGAGAAAAGTTACTGTAATCCAGCATGGGCAATGTACCTAAAAGTGTACTTTGATTTAGTATAATTGTTTAGATGTTTTATATGTTTTCCAGCCTGTTAGTCAGCCTGTCAATCTGTATGTATGATAATTAACTTTATAAAGACTTACAAGATAAATAAGTGAATCTGATGCTGGCCAAAAAAAAGATAGGTGGAGGGGGAGGGGAGAAAAAAAGAATTGTTATGTGTTATGTACTCGTACCAATTCCCCACAATGAAGTACTCATTGCATATTCATTGTGTACTGCAAACATGTACTAATCAAAATAAAAAATTGAAATTAGATAAAAACATAAATAGTAAGTTTGGATAAATTTTAATTCTTACAATAAAAAAATTAAAAAAATATAAATAGTTCAAAATTTTACTTAAACAAAAATGGCTAAGAGGCTTATATTCATCACGGTGCTTTAAAATTGGACTTAGAAAATTTGACAAATCCCCTATAATGAATGTTATCATGTACATCTAAAATGTACTATTAAAATAAAGAAAAAAATAAAAAATAAATTAGGTACAGTAAAAAATAAAAAATCAATAATAAAGTAGAAATACAACAATTTACTGTAAAAAAAATTTGAGTACCCACTTGGTACTTTTTCATTTTTTTTCTTCTTCCTGATTATTTGCCAAACTGTCATCCATATTGCAATTTTTTCACATGGCTGCTTCTATTTCACATTGTAAGATTATTAACTGCTTCCCCAATATTATTTCCTCTAGCAGATATTTCTTAGGTATTTATTTTACCAGACGTAATGTGATTTCTGAGAAAATTGGGTGGAACCCCTACTCTCTCTTTTTCATTTAAAGAATAATTATTATTAAAATTTTCCTTTGTGTTAAGACTATATTCATTCTCATTTTACAAATAAAAATATTTTTATGATGTAAAAAAAAGAATGAGCTTCAAATCAACATTTTGAAATAATAGCCTAATTTAGCTTTTTAAATTCTAAACTTGAATCAGAAAAGCTCAGTTTCCTTGGAGGCTATAATCACAGCTAAAATATGAAGAATGAGTACTTCTAGAGAAACCTGGGACTTGCCAACTTACGTTTGTATCCTCCTGCAATACCTGACTGCGTCAGACATCTCTGTAATTCATCAGCATCTATTTGTCCGTCCTTTTGAAAAAAAACAGGGAAAGGAATCACAACAATGATGTTACTGTACTTTGAAGTTCTTTGTTTCCTGTCAGTATAACAATGAAGAAAGAGTATCATGCGTGAGGTTTTTCTTAAAAAAAGGAATGTCTTCCAAAAGTGGGCATTACTTTCTTCATCCTAACTCCAAAACTAATTTATGATAAAAGAAAATCTATTTTGGGAACATTGCTCAGTCTAAACTGGAAAACTGCTAAAACTAAGCATTAAAAAAATTTATTTATAAAGATTAAAAATAATTTTTTTGAGGGAGGAAGACTGAGCAGGATACAGAGCACACATCAGTAAATAACTTGGTTCAAAAATCGCCTTTTCATTTGGTGATTTTTTTTCCAGAGCACAGTGATACCTGGAAGCTACAGGTTAGGCTCTCAGTACTTGCTCACTGGCCTACACATATTTGTCATTTTTAGAGATTTTAAAATAAAATGCCTAAATCTTCCAGTGAGTGAGTACTATGAGGAACAGGATCAATAATCTCAAAGAGGTTGAACCCGAGAACATGGGGCAGGGCTGCTGAAAGCGAAGCAGGTGGGGTCACTTACACGCTAGCGGCACTGGCCACCTAAGAACGGTAGTCTCAAGATGTGCCATGTCTTGTGGTTTCAAAGACACAGATCAGTAACAGATTAAGCAGATACTCAAGAGGAAAGTCTTCCAGTTATAGACTCGATTTTCCATTCAAATTCTCAAAGCTGTGTTTCTCAGAGTGTTACTTCAACAGGTGGTCTTAAGTTTTTTTTTAAATCTTTTTTTTTTTTTTTTTTTTTTTTGTGGTGCCGGGGATCGAACTCAGGCCCTTGTGCTTGCAAGGCAAGCACTCTAATCACTGAGCTAAATCCCCAGCCTTAAGTTTTTATTCCGTAATATTTTATAGGGTTTTGCAATTTTTAGCTTTTAATGAAAACAAGACTGTGTTGGGTTCATGAGGATAAATGTGCCTTCTGGACATGTCTGGACTATGCCAACAGTTTTTACTGCTTGGAGTGAGTGACCTCGTGAGTCAGGCAAGGGTCCTTCCTCAAGGCAATCCAGTATCTGTCACACAACTCAGGAACGCAGGGAAGTGGGTCTGGGAGCTGACCTGCATTCTGTCTCTGGGTCATCAGGTCACAACTCCTAATAAGGACATAGAAGAACTAAGCTAGTAACAGCATCAGACAGAATATAAGCTCTGCAATATTAACTTCCTGATACTGATAGTAGGGACTTTCTTACTTAGAAGCTAATGAGTTTTTATATACATACTTATTTACTGAGGGAGTAAATGATTAACAGTAAGATCCAACAGAAAAAGTGTCCTCCGAACCTGTCTATGTGAGCACTAATACATGTCTCTAAATTGTACCAACAGGGGTTACCCAGCTCTTCAATTTCTTCTCTTGACACCAATTTGGAGTCTGATAATTCAGTTCTAAAGACATATTTCTACTCATAGATCTTCAAAATATATTTATACTCCTCCATCCTATTCAATGTTGTTTAATCACAAGTCTGCTTTGAACTAAACTAACGTAAGTACAGGTAGTAATACTTGGTCCTACTTTGATTTGACCTTTTCAAGAACTAAAACAGGAAATAAAGAACTTTCCTTCTCTTTTTTGCATAAAAAAAGAGGGGACTCATTTCAGGGCAAAGTTTGCCCTTCTGGACCACCAGAATCAAAAGCTAAAACAAATACAGAATCTGATCATTCTTTAACGTTAAAGGAGACGCTAACCTGTCCAGCTACCGCGGCGAAGTAGCCATACAGCGGATCCTGAGTCTGTCCAGGAAAGGCCGGGCCTCCGGGCGCCCCTCCGTACTGTCAGACAGGAAACAAACGCGACGTTATTCCGCTGCATCGCGTTTCGCTCACCACCACAGGCTTCCGTGCAAAGTCAGGCAACGGTCGCCTGCCCTCCCATGATTTACCTCCCCACCACTCGGCACACGCCAGCCGCAAGCCGCCTGCCCCTTCCCTCCGTCTTCACCCCAGAGCTTAACAAGTGCGACGTGGGCACGGACCCTACAAGTGCTCAGGAAAGCGACATCAGCCCACGGAAGCCACTGTAGACCCTCTTTGGCCTGCAGGTTCCCGAGGCCAGCACTGACGGGCAGGGCTGGGAGCTGTCATCCTCCGGTGCACGCGCGCTTCGAGAGCCGAGGGAGGCTGGAGCCGGGCGGGTTGCGGGCGCGGCTCCGGGGCACAGGGCGGGCCGAGGGAGGGGAGCGCGGGTCTACACCCAGCCCGCGGCCGGGCGGCGGGGCGCAGGGCCACCGCAGCCAAGATGGCTGGTGGCGCCGGGGCAGGAAACCGGAGGAGGAAGCCTACGACCGCGCGCTGCCACCCCAGTCCCGGAGCCGCGTCCTGGCCCGGACCCCGCGGGCCGAGCCGGAGGAGCGGGGCAGGGGGTGCAGGGCGCAGAGGGAGGCCAGCCGCAGGGACGCGCCGGGACCCGGCCGCGGCGTCACAGGAGGGGCCGTGGGAGCCCCGGGGCCCGAGGGTCGCGGTCCCCGCGAGCCGCACTTACACCGCCTGGGTAGTACCCGCCGCCCGCGCCGGGATGTCCAGGGTACGCCATGGTGCAGACTGCGCGCCGCCACCGGGCCGCGCCCACCCCGCCCTCCAGGCCCCGCCCACCAGGCAACTCCCCGCGCACTGGACAACGCCCCGTAGGCCCCCGGCGCCCTGGCCCCGCCCCATCACAGGCCCCGCCCACGCATGCAACACACCGCCGTTAGTCCCCGCCCCGACGCCTGGCCCCGCCCCGTCGTCAGGCCCCGCCCCCGGCACCCCCGCCCACAGCACGCTTCCAGGTCCCACCCGCCTCCTGGTGCGCCGCACGAGGGAAGGTCCCGGCGTGGCCCAGCTGCGGGGCGGCTGTCTCAGGGACGCCCCTCTTCGAGGCGAGTGGCTGTTCCGACAGACACCGACACGGCGCCCCGGGGCCCTCGCTTCTCCCCGCCGGGCTGTTTTCTGGCTCACTTGTTGCTAGCACCCTCCCTGGACCGACGGAGCCGCCGTGAGCTTGGTGCGGTTCGGTGGGGGCGGGCGGCGCGCTAGTCCGACCCCGAGGTCCGGGCGCGGCGGGTTTACACAGCGCTCGAGGGGGGGGCGAGGGGTGCCACGCAACGGCGCGGCTCTCGCGGGTCGGCTGGGGAAAGTGGATCGTCTGGTTATCCGCAGACTACTCAGCTGCTTCTCGCACACGAGTTGAGGGCGGACAAAGTGTCCTGGTGAGCGCTGAGGAAGATGAGCGACCCGCACTTCGCTTGGGTTATTCAGAAAATGCTTTGTTTTTGCTTCCCAAGTTTTCTCGTCGTTCAGTTGAATGAGCTGAAGAAATTTAGACATAAAATTTGACTTTGGTTTCATGACACTTCAGTGACGCAGAAAATTCTGGCTTCTTGACTAGAGGGTATTTTTCTGTTGACATTGAGAAATGCATCACTAGCTCCACAGTGTTTGCCTTAGGGTTGCACAGAAACGTTGACAGACTTAATCAGCCTCTTAAAATATTCGAGCATCTGTGAGTGTGGACTTGTGAGTGTGGGCGCGCTGTCAGGGTGGACCCAGTTAAGTTCCCGGCCATTTTCTTATCAGTTTCACTGTTTCTCTTTTATGTGTGACCTTCAAGACCTGTTTTAAATACACAGACTTCAAAAATTAAAGTCCTGAATAGTGAGAAAAGTTCCAATAGTCCTCACGGCCTCATAGCAAATAAACTTACTGTTTTCGTAAACCACGGTAATCATCAAGTAGAGGAGGCCTTTTGGCCTCTGTTTTGAAGCCTTCACTTCTGATCTGGGCTGAATTCAAAACTGAGTATAAACACTTTCAGAACTCATGTCTGAAGAAATGCATAACAAAATCCTTGTAAGCAATGCAGAGTTGATTTTATGAATAAGTGACTACTCTAATTATCATTTCTGTACTCTAGATATCTTTCTATCCCCTGACCCCGGCAAAAGAATTGAATTTTAATGGAGTGCTGTGATGAAACTCTTACAGTTACTGCTAACACATTGGTAAGCTACTGCTGAAAAAAATTTCTGAAAGTTTCTGAAAAAAATTGCGGCAACTAATGTATATATGTATATATGTTACATAACATGCGCCAGACCCTCCTCTAAGCATTTGACACATTTGCCAGATCCTTTGTCATCATTATCCTTGTTATGCAGCTGAGTAATTGAGAGAATGTGACCACGTGGAAGGAGCACAGACTGAGCTAAACTGCCAGGTCCTGTGGCTGTGGAGTCTATGTTCTAAGCCAGGGGTAGCAAATTTAGGATCCGGTTGATAAATGTTTTAGGTCAGATTGTACCTGCAAGTGGCAACCTAACTCAGCTGTCACAGCCCACGAAGATCCAGGAATAGCACTTACATGAACAGTGTGGATGTGTCCTGATACAACTTTATTTATGGACACAATGTTGGATTTCATACAATTTTGTAATATCATAAAATCTTCACTTTGTTTTTTCCAACCATTTGAAAGTGTAAATATTGTTCTTGGCTCCTGGGTGTACAAAAAAAAGGGGGCATAATTTAGCAACTACCACTGGGACTCCTTTCAGGATGCTGGCTTCTTAGTAGCTGATTTGCTGGCTGTAAGACAAAACCTGTGGGTAGCAGTGGCTGAGTCTCCCTGTGGAATGGTGACCTTTCAAGGGTGGGGTCCTGTGTATTGAGTAGCAACCTCAGAGTCTCACCCACTAGCCAGAAAGATGATTAAGAGAAACAGGGTGAGTCCGTGACTCATCTCTCTCACCCCGTGCAGTAGGAGCCAGAGGGTGTACAAAATGACAAAGCCATATGTCACGCTATCTTTTAAACAGTTACCCAGGTAACATGGATCCTCGTCTTGGTTACTTTTCACATTGCTGAGAGACAATACCTGACACCTGAAGTTAAAGGAGGAAAGGTTTATTTTAGTCCACTGAAACCTGTGGAGGTTTCAGTCTGTAGTTGGCCGGCTCCACAGCAGGGCATCGTGGTGGAGGAGAAATAGTGCATGATGTGGCAGGCAGAAGGCAGCAAACAGCAAAGCAAGCCTCTCTTTTATCCCATCCAGGCTACAAACCTGTTGGGTGGTATCACCCACACCCAGGATGGGCTTCTATTATCCACACCTAGAACTATGCTAAACCCATTTAATTATCACACAGCCTCATCCAGCATCACACACCGGTGATCTGTCCACCTCCTAATCTAAAGGATAGGTGTTTTGAAACAAAAACAAACTATAAAGACACTAAATTGAAGCTCACAGATTTTTTTCCTTATTATGTTGCTTCCTGGGGAATTAGAGCAGAGGAAAAGCTATAGAAAAAAGAAAATTTTAGAAAACTAAAAAGTCTTAAGTGTCTGCCTAGGGCAAGATCACAAAATAAATATTTCTTTTACTCCTAAATATAGCCTAGTATTCATTTTAATTTTGAACCAAATACCTATCTCAGTGGACTAAAAACTCATTCCTTTCCCTATACCTCCAAATTGCAGATCCTAGATATGCACTCTGCAAACCATAAGCCATTTAAAGAGACTCAGCGACAGAGTACCCAAGCTGTATATTTATAAAATATACTGGTGTGGACAGTCTGGGGAGGTAGAACAGTGTGTTACTGCTTCTAACAATTTTCTAAATCCTAGAAAAAGACTGTGGGAGTTACACAGCAATGTCACCATGATACAGGGGTGTGGCAGCAGTATGGCTTAGGGAGAGAGCTACACAGATGACTCATAGTTATTTTGGGAAGTCACTAGACTCACAGAAGCCTTTTCGATCATCCGCTTCAATCGTGCTGTTTTACAGATTTAAAATAAAATGAGCTTGGGAGAAGGCAAATGACTGGCTTTTTGAAGGGCTGACTTTCTTAAGTGTAAATATTTTCCCCTTGCCAATTAAAGCTGTGATATTACTTGAATTTGCCTCTTAGACAGTGTTATACTCTAGAATTTAAATGTCTCTCCAAAGCCATATGTTGAAGGCTTAGTTGCCAACTTGTGGTGCTATTGGGAGGTGGTAGAACCTCTGGGAGGTGGGTGCTAGCAGTAGGAAATTAGGGCACTGGAGGTGTGATCTTGAAGGAGCTATCAGCCCTTACTCCCTTTCCTTGCTTCCCTGGCTGCCATGAAGTGAGCAGTGTTGTTGTTCCACACGCTCTCCACACCCTGGTGTACTGCTTGCTCAGCACGGGCACCAGAAATAACAGAACCAAATGACAATTGACCGAAAGCTCTGTGACCATGGGCCAAAATAAGTCTTGCCTCCTAATTTGTCTCCATTTTTTGTCAGTGATGGAAAGCTGACTAGTACAGAGAGGGTCCTGTTGTTGCCTGCTGTGTGCTCTTCAATTCATCTCTAATGTTCTTTTCAAGACAAAAGGCAGTGTAGACGCTCTTTGTCCCTGGAAGAAAATAGGTATAGCTAGCTATATCTATACTATCCAGGCTGAACTTCCTCATTCAGATAGGTAGGAAAAGAAGTTATGTAACTACCGGTAAGTAGCTGTGTGTGTCTCACCCTGTTTCATGCAGTTGAATAATTTCAGGTCTTAATATATCAGGAAAAAGTAAACAACATTTGCCAGATTAAGGTCTCAATTTTTTAGTTCTAATCTGGGTGTGTCACCTCATGGATCAAAACCTTCAGCCTTAGGAATGCAAATCTCCTAGTATAATAGGAATAAATGGTTGTTAACAGTATAGGTAACCAGGGGCTGGGGATTTAGTTCAAGTGGTTGAGTACTTGTGTAGCAAACACAAGGCCCTGAGTTCAATCCCCAGCACCCCAAAAAACAAACAAAAATATAAGTAATCAATCAATGCTGTCTTTTTTAAGGTTGCTAGGAAAGAGTGATGAGTAGGATTTTAACTAGTGGGGAAAAGGAGTTTTTTCCCTCTTAATGCCCAGAATAAAAGCACAATTAATCATATAATTACATAATTATTTTCAAGAGATAGTAAAACTTCCGTCATTGATGTTTTAGTACCTGCATGTATAGTACATGTAAAACAGCTTCCTGGAGCATGGGAGGTGATAAGGAAACATTAACCGGGCTATTCAGGAGAATTTTCAGTCACGATGGAAACATTCTATATCTGCGCCATTACCACATATGTGCTACTGAGCTCATGAAATGGAAAACTAGTTTTAACTTAATTTTAAACAACCATGTGGCTGGCGGCTCCCCTGTTGGAAGTACAGAGACAATTTCCTCTGTGTTGGCTGCCCCTCTCCAGATCTCAGAGGGAATGAGCTCATTATCCTGGCCTGGAGTAGGCCTGATGAGCAGGATAAATCCATTGTTAATAAACAGAGCAAGGGGAATTGTTCATACTCTCTGGAGCAAATGCTCCCAGGTTTTTATTCCAACTGAAGAGGTTCCTGCTGACCACTCCTTTCCCTTAGATTTTTAGCTAGAATGAATGATCAAGATTAATCAGGAAGCATGAGTATCAGAGTTTCATGATGATATTTCTAACACATTGGACTAATGTATTACAGGGATCTTCGCCTCTTAAAATGATTGTGTTCTAGAAGTGGGTTGTTTGCAATCTTGGATATCATATCGCATAGTCATTTAATGACTGGTTCCAAGGCAAACCCTTGTAACTTCTTCAAAGTCCTTCATGCTCTCTGGAAGAAGGCCAGTCCTGGAGCCATGGCAGTGTGGGCTAGGGAGGACTTGGCATATTTTTTTGCCCACCGTCATCCTCCTGTCAGTTCCTTTTTCACCCCAGTCCTGATGTCACAGAGTCTACCCCAGAGGTGAGGTGAGAAGCCAGGCTGAGGGAAAGGAAGGAGAGGAGGTGCGGTCTCTAGCCACTCAATTAGCATGGGCTAAGGTGGTTCGGAGAGGAGAAAAAAGCAGAAGAAACATTTCAAATTACAGCTCTGGGGAAGGAAAAATGACTGTTCATGACTCCTAGATGGCCACTTGGAGTAGGTATTTACAGAAAGCCAAGTATACGTGAAACTTATACTTATGCAAACTATATGTAAATTGGGAATTTCTTAATTACAAGTAAGATATTTCTTGGACTGATGGTATAACTTAGTGGTAGAGTAATTGCCAGCATGTGCCAGGCTGAGTTTAATCCTTGGGGAAAAAAATCTTAGTAAATGATAGCCATTAACTATTTTTCAAAAACAGCATGTTGAACTCATTTTTCATGTGTGAAATAATTGTAAGTTGTCCAGGGAGGAGACATAGGCAGGGCCAAGAGTTTCTTAAGTTCCAACATGGAGATGAATGAGAAACTATTCTAAATAAGTAGAAAAGATTATTTTATGTTGTTTTTCTAACTTTTTTTCTTTTTTTTTTTTGCTGCTCCTTCCCTGAGTTCTACTACTTCTTAGCTATATGACCTTGGGCAGGATAATTAGCTTTTTAAAGTCTCAGCTTTCTCATTTATAAAATGGGAATAACATTATCTACCTCATAATGGAGATAATGCATGTAAATCACTCAACACTGTACATGGTATATGCTAAATGTTCAAAAAACATTCTTATTTTTTCAACTTTCTCCCAGTGTTTTCTTTCTAGTACTTTTATTATTACTAGCAAAAAAGATAAGCTCTTTCTTACTTTATATAATGTTTTTCAGGGCATTAATTGCCTGTTTTCATATAGCAGAAAGTTAGTGGCAAAGCTGACAAAGAAACTTTAGATAATTCCCATATTTGTGTTTTGTCTGAGAAGTAAAAAATAATGATATACTGTTTTGGTAAGCAAAGGATCAGTTAAGGTAAATTTTAATGTTATATTCAAAATTTTAGTTTATTGTACTCGATAAAGCAATTTTTAGATATCTAAGGATCTGCATAGAAAAATCAATCTATTTCAGTGTAAAACTTTAAAACTTAACCTGCTGGAAGGCAAAAGAGGTACAACTGTTGAAGTCGGAGGTATAGACAAGGACTTCCTGAACAGAGCTCCAGCTGCACAGGAAATTGTTCTGAGAATCAACAAATGGGAGTATATCAAATTACAAAGCTTCTGGATAGCTAAGGAAACAACCAACAGAGTGAAAAGACAACCTATAGAATGGGAAAAAAATTTGCCAGTTGTTCCTCAGACAGAAAACTTTTATCTAGAATATATAAAGAACTCAAAAAATTTGGAGTCTCAAAACAAAAGACCTAGTCAAAAAATGAGCAAGTGAAGTGAACAGACACTAAATAGAAGAAGAAATACAAAATGGCTAATAAATACATGAAAAAGTACTCAATATCACTGGTCATTAGAGAAATTCAAATTAACCAACACTGAGGTTCCATCTTACCCCAGCAAGAATGACCATCATCAAGAAATCAAATAATAAATGCTGGTGAGGCTGCGGGATGGGGGTGGGGAGGAAGGCACTCTTCTACGTAGTGAGTGGGAATGTAAACTACTACAACCGCTATGGAAATCAGTATGGAGATTCCTCGAAAACTAGAAATTCAAACTAGAAATTCCATTCAATCCAGGTATTCCCCTTATAGGTATCTTTCCAAAACATTAAAGACATAGTATTACAGTGATAACATACATGCCCATGTTTATAGCAGCACAATTCATAACAGCTCAATCTTGGAAGGAGCCTATATGTTAATCAATAGATAAATGAAGAAAATGTGGTATTTACACATGATGAAGAACTACTGTGCCGTAAAGAAAGATAAATTTGAGTCATTTGTAGGAGGATGAATGTACATGGAAATCATAATGTTAAGTGAAATAAATCAGACATTCACAAGCTTAAATATCACATGGTTTCTCTTATATGAGAGACCAAAAATATAAATAAAGAGCAAAATGAAAGATAATAGGAAGTAGGGAGTAGATCTTTCTCAAAGAGGAAGGGGATCAAGAGATGGGTGGAGGTGGGGGAGGAAAAGGGGAT